>JANBPO010008679.1:0-15525 GCA_024336825.1 Amorphophallus titanum
GAACCAATTCTAATTCATGCTAATATACAAAAAACACTATGTCTAAGCATGAAAATACAAAGTTAAGGCAGGTTTAGAGGTACCTTCCATCACTTGCAGCCTGCCTTGCCGCTTTGGTTCCTCCAGCTACTCATCTCGCAGTGCCTGCTCCTTCATTAGAGGACAACGAGCAATTTTATGGTCTCCGATTCCACAACGGATGCACTTTCCTTCTTCCTCCAACAATCCTCCAATCGATGCCCTCCTTTGTCACAATACTCGCACTTCTCCTTAACAGGGATGATATGTTGGTCTCCCTTCTTATCCTTCTTATCTTTATGAGCCCCATTGCCATCATTTGATCTCTTCTTCCCATTGGTAGGCATAGTATCCTCAGAATTATTTGCTCCTCCCATCTTGGCAAGCCTTCTAGAAATCTGCTCTGCCATATCCATAGCATCTTCCAACACTTGGGCCTTCTTCACTATCTCGACATACACCTGAATTTTTAATGGCGCCAACTGCGGGATATACTCAACTCTCAAACCATTAAGGAACCTCCTAGCTTTCATCCTTTCTATATGAACTAAGTGGGGTGCATAATAGGCAAATCTAGAAAATTGGGCTTCATACTCTACTACGAACAGATTCCTTTACTTTAGAGATGCGAATTCCGTAGTCTTCTTTTCTCAAACTCTCTCCGAAAAATACCTCTCATTGAAAAGCTCCATAAATTAATTTCACAAAACTTGATTATTTGGTAATGTCATTTCTATAGCTTCCCACCAAGCCCATGTGTCTCTCCTAATTGATATGTAGCTAGCAAGACTTTTCCTGGTCGATACATTGCATAACCCTAAAAGTCCTCTCTATCTCTCTAACCTAGTTCTCCGCTTCATTCGGGTCAGTAGACCCACTAAATCTAGGGGATTCATACCCTGAAAACTCCGATGTAAATCTCCTACACCCTGACGAACCCCACCCTTGGCTATCATCTGCAAAGCTAGAGACAACAACCCCCAGACCCAAAAACCCCCCAACCCCACCCAATCTTTACGCTTGGTGGGGACAATTCAATCCCCCTTCTTGTCCATACGTGCATCTAGGGTTAACAATCTAGTATCAGAGCGGGTCTCTGATTTTTAGGACAATCTCACGGTTGTGGAGCAAAGATCTTTTACTATGGCCAACAAGAGAATGCTCCCCGAGGGGCATTCGATACGTCGACCGCCTTACTTTGATGGGTCTAATTACCCATACTGGAAGAATAGGATGACTGTGTTCCTAAGAGCCCAAGAATTTGTGATATGGAGAGTAATGTCCAAAGGTCCTTATGCATTACCTGAGAATGAGGATGAATGGGAAGAAGAGGATGTCAAAAAATCTTGTGCTAATTATAAAACTATGAACATTATTCTACTTGTAATACACCCTAATGAATATTCACGTGTTTCTATGTGTTCATCTGCATAGAAAATGTGGAACAAATTGAAGGTCATTTATGAAGGCACTTTAGAAGTACGAGAGACAAAGGTAAATCTGTTGGTTCGGGAATATCAGTTGTTTGCCATGAAGCCTGAAGAGACAATTTTAGATATGTATGCTAGGTTGAGCAAGATAACAAATGGATTAAAGGGGTTGGGCAAGGATTACTCCAACCAGGATTTGGTAAGGAAGGTGCTACGTTCCCTCTCACCTCAGTGGCACACAAAGGCCACTATCATAGAGGACTTTAAGGATCTCACCACTCTCACTGTGGATGAGTTGATTGGACCTCTAATGACATACGAGATCAACATGAAGAGGACTGATGAGGAGAACAAGATGACGAAGACGATTGCGTTGAATGCATATCCATCATCATCGGAAGAAAGTGATGCAAGATCTAGCATTGATAGTGAAGAAGAAGAGTTGATGCCTCTCGTCACAAGGAAAGTTAGAAAATATTTTAGAAGAGCAAGAAGAGAAGGAAATTTTTTGAGAAGATTCTTGAGAAGAAACGCCAACAAGAAAGGGGAGCCGAGCAAGAAAGAAGAAATCATATGCTACGAGTGTAAGAAGGCTGGCCACATGAGGGGTCCAAAGGTCAGGTCTGCACCCCAAGCTGAGACTCCTAAGGCACACCGAAAAAGATCAGGTGTAATATGTATCTCAACTCCTTGAACAATTGTGTATAGCCCACCATTTCTCTTAATCAAATTGCCATAAAACTGCTGGACCAAATGAGGATAATACCTAGTGTATTGGGTGACAAAATCACTCCAACCATCTTGAATCTCAAACAGAGCATACAAATCGGGCAGAATCTCATTCACCTCATTGAAATTGACTAGTCAAGGGTCGATAATAGAATAGGGAGGCAACCGAGGTGCATGAGAAGGTGCAAGTGCTCGCTGTGGTGGAGGAGCTGGGGCCTCTCGTCTCTGACCACTAGCTTCTCCTTGGGCAGAACATCGAGAGCTCCGTCTAGGCGGCATCCTGAACTAGAAAACCCGGTGGAAACCCTTGAAAGGATGACTCTCATCCTGGGGGGGTGAAGATGTGCCAAATGACACTCCAAGGGCTTGCAAGAGCCTTCTCCACAATCTGGAACCCTGGGAGGAGCTTCACACTCGCACGAACAGCCGCGGAGAGTTCGTCCCGAAATCATGATGAATCTGTCGGAACTTGTGCGGATGGAGAAATGATTAGGTTTGAGGGCTAGTGGAGTGGGGGTTTTATGTTCTAGAGTTAGGGAAGAGTGTTGGAAGAAGAGTGGTGGTGATAGAATGAGAGAATGGGGTGTTAAGACCCCTTATAAGCTAGGTCGGTCGCGGGTTCGGCTGGCCCGGTTCACCGATTTGAGTCGACCGAAATGGTCGACCTAGCCCTAAAAAGCTCATTTTTTATTTTTTTATATTTCATTTATTTTTTGTTTCTTTTTCTTTGCTCTCTTTTTTATTTTTTTTATTTCTTTTTTTTTAAAAATGAGCGACATTGGTCGACCTTCCGGATGTGGCCGACATCTTGAAGTAGAGAGAGAGAGAAAAGATGGGGTTTTGAGGAAAAATTCTCTAACTCCTCCTCAGAAAGTGCCTCAATTTTAAAATTCAATGGGTCTTCATTTATTTAATCAAGGAATCTGCGTCCTTAGAAAGATCTCAAGGAGGGCTATACGTATAGATGCAATCAAGCATGTAGGGATATGAACACACACAAGGTATTGAGAGTGAAGACATATAAGATGCATGTTAATCTACCCTTTATGCATATGAATTTCTACGAATGCAATTCTTAACCTAAGTGCAAACCTATGTATGTATGCTCTCTCCCTTGCACATCTCAAGTTCTCTTCTTATCTTGCTGAATTGATCCTGGTTTAGTAGTTTTGTGAAAATATCAGCTAGTTAATTGTGTATGTCAATGAAGTTCAATTCAAAGACCCCTTTTCCTACATAATCTCTCAGAAAATAATGTTGAATGTCAATGTGTTTTGTTCTAGAATGTTGTACAAGATTTTTTGATAAGTTGATTACACTAGTATTGTCACACAAGATTGGAACACATTTCATTTCAGCTTCTAAATCAAGCAATTGATTTTTGATCCAAAGTACTTGGGCTCCACAACTTTCGGCAGCTACGTATTCAGCCTCGGCCGTTGAGAGAGCTACTGAATGTTGTTTCTTGGATGCCCATAAGACTAGGCATCCACCAAGAAACTGACAGTACCCGATCAACAATACATCCAGCATAATCGACATCGGTATATGTAATTAAATCAAATGAACTAGCGATCGGAAACCATAAGCCAAAGTCTATTGTGCCAATTAAGTATCTGAAAATACGTTTAACAACCATTAAATGAGACTCTTTAGGACATGACTGAAAATGAGCACATAGACATACACTGAATTGACTATCAGGGCAGCATGCTGTGAGATACAGTAGTGATCCGATCATACCTCGAAACAGTGTAGGATCTACTATTTTACCATTTTCATCCTTGTCTAACTTTGTGGTTGTGGCCATTGGAGTTGACAGAGGTTTTGCTTCAGCCATCCCATACTTCTTTAACAGCTCCAGTGTATACTTAGCTTGATTTATGAAGATGCCTTCGGGTGTTTGCTTCACCTGTAATCCAAGGAAAAAGTTTAGTTCTCCCATTAAACTCATCTCAAATTCTTCTTGCATAATTTCTGTAAATTCATCACATAAAATATTATTAGTAGCTCTAAAAATTATGCCATCAACATACGCTTGAACTACCAATATGTCTTTACCTGATCTCCTTGTGAAGAGTGTTTGATCAACTTTACATCTTTTAAAACCATTCTCAATCAGAAATGATGTGAGCCTTTCATACCATGCCATTGGTGCTTGCTTCAGCTCGTACAAAGCCTTCTGGAGTTTGTACACATGTCATGGATGTTTGTGATCTTCAAAACCTGGAGGTTGTTCTACAAACACATCCTCTTTGATGTACCTATTAAGAAATGCAGATTTAACATCCATTTGAAATAATTTAAAATCTAATGAGCAAGCATAAGATAATAGAATCTGGACTACTTCTAGTCTAGCCACTGGGGCAAAAGACTCATCAAAATCAATACCCATCTCCTGGCTATACCCTTTGGCTATAAGCTTGGCCTTATTCCTAATAACCAATCCCGTGTCATTCAACTTGTTTCTAAAAATCCATCGGGTTCTTATTAGGGGTTGATTTTTAGGACGCGGCACAAGAGTCCACACCTCGTTTCTTTCGAATTGGTGTAACTCTTCATGCATAGTCTGGATCCAGGATTCATTTTGCAGAGCATCATGAATATCCTTAGGTTCTTCTTGTGAAATTAAAGTCATCAAATCCTCTTCTTCTACTTGCCTTAATGAAGATCTAGTTCTTATCCCATCTTCAGGATTACCTATGATGTTTTCAGTGGGGTGATCTTTCAGGAATGTAGAAGAACTGGGCAAGTCGAGGTGCCGCACTTGTTGCTCTTGAAGCGTTTCAATTGGAGGATCTTCATCCTCTTCACTCTTGCTGGGGATCCCTTCAGTTGGTTCATCCTTGGCCTTAGCATCATTAGGACATTTGGGATCTTCATCTGCATCCACAATTTGAATAGATTGATTTGTCAGTTTTAGCTCGGATTCATCAAAAATCACATGAGGACTTTCTTCAACAACCAAAGTCCTCTTATTGAACAATCGATAAGCTCTAGAGTTAAGTGCATAACCTAGGAAAATTTCTTTGTCACTTTTCTCATCAAACTTACCTAGATCTATTTGAACCCTGCTAATGGGGTGAAATGTATATATGTGTTGAAGGAATATGTGGTTAATGCTATAGCTATCTCCCCCACTCTCTCTTCGATTGATATGTACAATTGTTCCTCTATTTGCTTGATCCTCGGATTTGGTTTCTTCTACATTGGATATGCCCTGGAGTTCCACGGGCTACAGAGATGATCCCCCTCCCCGGGGCCACCACGTCAGTGCAATGGCCGTGCCTTGCTCCATCTATCCTATGAATTTCATGGCTAGAGGTACACCCGTGTGTACACCTCGGCCCATTCCCATTCGAGGTTGATTCCCCCAATTCCTCCCTACACCATTCTATTGCCCAGGGGAATTGGGGTCACCTCTGGAACCAGTGTGCTCGCCCTGTGCTATTTGGGTCACCTCCATGTTTGGATTGTTCTAGCTTACGGGCCAACTTGTGAGCCATTCGCCAACATTGAGCTGCTAGACTCCCTTTAATTCCTATGCTAATTATCCCTTCCTCCATGAGTGCTAGCTCCTTTAGCCCGCGAGCATTAACACTCCAACCCAGGAGTGGCAGTCTGTTAGCTAACTGGCTGTCGTGTGGTGCTATATAACCCCCTTTTTATTCCGCTTGGATTTAGAGTCTGCGTGATTCTTCGATAGCATTGCTCCAGTAGACCGGGGAGGGGGACATACCCCCAATGTTTTATCAGAAATGTCGCCTGGCCGAAAGGGCCTCATCTGTGAGTGATGAGTGTCCCTACGGGCCACTAGGTGAATATTAACAGGGGTTAAGCCCGATAATTTAAATCTACAGTCCTTAGGGACCCTGTGGTGACTAAGGGATGTGTGCCCCTCGTAGGCTAGCCCTCGGGGTTTCGTTCCCTATCAGTCTTCCCTTGTTCGGATGTAGCATTGACTATGGGTCACGTTCCCCTTGTAGGTTAGCCCTCGGGATCCTCGCCTCGCTCATTAATTACCTTATCCACTCGGTTTAACCCATGGACCTTGGTGCCCCTACTAGGCTAGCCCTCAAGGTTTCCTGCAAAAGGAACGGAGGAAAGGAAGGACGAACAAGATACAGTGGGGAGGGGGAATGAGATACAATGGGGAAGAGGGACGGAGCATGAGCTCCTCCCCCTTCTTCTCTTCTCTCTTCTCTCTTTTCTTCCTCTCTTCTCACGGACGGTGGTGGCAGAGCAGAGGCGGGGGAGGGCAGCATGCCCTCCTCTCTTCCTCTCTTCTTCTTATTCTCTTCTTCTCTGGGCATCTTCCTCTATCTCTGTGTGCGTCTCCTCATGTGTTCGCCAGATGAGAGGAGTTTTTATACTCTACATGATGGGAGCGCTCGGGCGCGAGCGGTGAAGGCGGGAAGCGACGGGCCTTCAATGCGATTTGACTTCGTCCGTCCTCCGTGGCAGGAGGGTAGCATGCATGCCACCTTCTCCATTCGACACCTCAACGAACCCACTGCGTGCCAAGGATCTATAGGGCATGGGCATTAGATTGTGTCTGCCGGATGCGCCGGGTAGCGTAGTTCAGGGTGTGCCGCTGGAGGGCTGGAATAGTGTGCCGCTGGCAGGCACAACAAGTGTGCTGCTGGGAGTCTATCAAGGCGCACCGTTGAGGGAGCTTGCAGGCGTGCCGCTGAAGAAGCTTGCAGGCGTGCCGCTGAAGAAGCTTGCAGACATGGCGCTAAAGACACCCAAACTGGGTGTGCCGGTGGAGTGTCCTGGCCGAGTGTGCCAGTGGAGGCGCAAGCGAGGGCGTGCCGCTGGAGGGGCGCGGGAGCGTGCCGCTGAGCGGGAGGCTAGGGGTGTGCCGCTGAAGGGCTACCCCAGGGTGTGCCGCTGAACGGGCGTGGGAGCGTGCCGCTGAGCGGGGTGTGCCGCTGAGGGCACACTAGCAAGTGTGCTGTTGGGGCACTTCAAGAGTTTCCTTTTCTTCTCTTCTTCTTCTCATTTTCTCTTCTCTTCTCTTCTTTTCTCCTCCTCTTGATTCCTCTGCACGTAAACACGAGGTGAGAATTTTTTAGTGTCCACAAATGCTCCCCACCTGCAGGCGACGCAAGCGGATGTTGGGGGTAGCCCGACACTGGCAAAGTTGGCACTAAGAACCACGTACCGCAGCTCGAAACCACGAGGAGCAACTATTAAACCTAAAAGGATAGGGGTAAGCCTCGTCTCACTAGCTCAGTAGGGGTCCTGTAGATCCCCACCATGAAGCAATAGTGGTAAACAACAGTGCTAAAAATAACATAGAAGCAGGAGTAACAACAACAACAAAAGTAACAGCCGTAATGACGACAGTTGAGAAAACCACGGCTGAGCCGCAAGCTACTCCTATCAGTAAGAAACACAAATTCCCACACTCACGGTCGGGAATTACCGAACTGACACAAGGAAACTCTGGCTACACAGCCAGCACAAGCCACGACACCTCTGTCGTGCAGGCTCATCCTCAGTGACAAAGCCAAACTCAAGATCACACGGTCTAACAACAGTAATGCATACACGACCTCACTATTGTGTACTTTTACATAGACTATGGATAAAGCCACGGTGTTAGGAGAATGTAGACTACCCAAAGAACCACACCAAGAAGCTCACACTACACAAGAACAACACGAGTCGTGAGAGTTAAGTGTCATATGATAGAAGTACCCTCTCACTAGAAGCAAGGCCAGACGCATCCACTGACATCTTACACTGCACCTCAGGCGTCTCCCACTCATCTCGAACATGGTAACTGAGACACCGTAACAGCAACCAAGAAACAAGGACTAGTCAGGGTCACGCTCATTAGTGTAGGTCCAACATCCCTGACCACGTGTGCACACATAAGCTCAATGTCTTGAGCCAGGCCTCTAGCTGGTTTTCCCCTCCTGTCAGACTCTAACGGTGAGGCTAAAGGGCCCTCAGTAACTAGCCTAAAAATCATCTCTACTGGGACTGCCCCACCACCACTCCCAGGTGGACCGACATGAAGTGTCGTCAGGCTACGACTAGTGGAGGCTCACTAGACACAGAGACTCCCTAAAGAAAACACCGAAGTACGGATAGGCTACACATGCACTTGTCACACATATTACTAAACACGAGGCACATGAAATCATGAAGAACCATTCAAGCACAAAGTTAAGCAACAAAATTATTTTGTAATCATCAAAATCACATACACAACAGCTTGGGTGAAACCTCTCAAATTCATATTATGGTGTTTGGTGCTACATCCCTCATCATTCACATACTTGTGTCATGTTCTAAACCTAGGTCCGTCATTTTAGTCATATCATTTCATCGATTTTCTGTGGATAAGTTTGTCTGCCCGTCTGTCTCAGAGTCTGGTAGCAATCCACCCAGGACTGCCTCCTTCTAATAGCGGTCTCCCCTAGGAACGCCACTTGCCCTGTGGCCCTCCTTTCTTTAGCCCTTCGAGCCGTTGCTTCCATGGCTGTATTCCCATTGATCTCCTTGTAGTAAGTCTCCATTTACCCTCATGGAGCATTACCGTCATTCTTTGCATCCATCTCCTTCCCGATCCTCCTATTCCCGCGTGGACTCTTCTTCCCATGCAGGTCCATCTTTCTATGGTCCCTCTGACCTATCTTAAGAACAAGCCAATTTTATGTCCCATATTTCTGCCCTTGTTCACCAAATAGACCTGGCCTAGGCCCAAAAATTGATTGCCAATAACCTTAATGGGCCTTCTTCTCATCCTAATCGGTCTCCTTCTTTTAATGGGCCTTATTCTCTTAATGGGCCTTCTCCTCTTAATAGGCCTCTTAATGGGCACTCTTCTTCCACCCATGTTGCTGCTAGCCTAATCGGTCCACTCTCTAATGTCCAATGTCACCTTAATGGGCTTTCTCCTTTCCAAGTTGCTAGCCCAATTGGCCTAATTTAAAATGTCCAATATCACCTTAATGGGCCTCCTCCTTCCTCTCCTTATAATGTTGGCCCAATGGGTCCATATTCCAATGCTCCTTCCAGGCCCACATATGTAATGCCTTGGATCCTTCGGATCAGAATTAGAGAGCTTTCGGAATGCTTTCGTTAGTCCTGAGTTGTGTTTTGCGATCTACGCGAGTTTTTCCTCTATATAAGTTGCAGAATTTCGTGGAGAGTGAACCAACCCGGTTGAAATAGAAGATACAGAATCTGGGTGCTATGGGTTCCCCCGCCAAGAAGAAGATCCACAGAGAGTCTCCATGTTTGAAAGATTGACCTTCCCTGGTCACCTGACCAGATATGCAAGAAGAAGAAATAGAAACATCTATGCCTACACTTGTCACGTGATCAGAATGACCAGCCATTATGGGGCTCTGCCTGAAGAGCCTGAAGAAGTCGTCAGACTTGCCGAGGGGCTAGGCCCTCTCACAAGAATAGAAAAGGCAGCTGGTGAGGTGTTACAAACCCTTGCTGGGACAACAGATCCAGAAGAGGCCATTGTAGCTCTAGCTGCCAATGTCATTACAACTGAAGGAGATAGTGGGATGCCATCCACCTCAACTAAAGAAACACCAGGCGAGGACAGGGGAAGCCTCCCCAGCCCTTCTGCCAATGACCCGGACTTGCTGATGTTGTTGCATAAGTACCAGCAAGAAATTGAAGCATTAAAGAAGCAATTGAGCGAGCACACCCAGACAGGTTGAAGGCCCGCCTGGAACATCAGGGGACAGCAACCAGGCATTTGAAGCCTCACCGCAGGCGATCGCCTCACAACTGGTGCACAACTACACTGGGTGCATCCCTCCCCCGCAACAACAACTTGCGACTACGTCGCAACCTTCAATTTTCCAATTTTAAGGGGGGCCTACCACACCCCACACAGCCGTGCTAACAACGCCGCATATGCAACAATCTCACTTCTACCCAAATCCGGTTGATCCAGCGGTGATGAATAAGCTAATGGTCGAGCAGATGATAGAAATGAAGCTGGTGAAAAGGAGCAATGGCGACTCCACCTCATTCAATGTATATAGGGTACCATACCCATCTCATCATGCTGCCAAGAGGCTGTCCCCTGGCATCACTAAGCCTCCAAGGTTTAAGAAGTTCAACGGGCAAGGGTCACCTTACGAGTGTAGGCAGGAAAATGCCTCCTTCAACCCCTTCTCTTTTCTTTTTACCTCTCTTTTGTCTCTCCTTCCTCGATCCACCTAGGTTAATGCCCTTCGTGCACTGGCGAATCGGAGGCCGATCCGTCCTGGACTGTCCGCCGAGGGCCGTAGCTGTCGGGGGCCCACTACATGTGTTGTAGAGACCCAGCTGAAGTGGGCCTATCGCGATGGGCCTCTTATGGGCCGAGTCGGCTCTACCCTCCTCAATAGGCATTTCATTGCTAAATGTCATTAAAATCCACCCATTAACTTCTCCTCATAGCATTTTTGAGATTTTGAGATGCCATGCTTTATGTGTCTATCTCTTTCTAACTTCGAAATCTATGGAGCATAGAAGCCAGAGTGTTATTTTCACATTTGGTTGGGATGATAGGGATGTCAGGGATTCTAATGATTGGAATCCCAAAATCTCGCCCCCAACATCCTAACTAAATGCACCCTTAGTAACGGTGGTGCATCAAATATTATTATTTTAACCTTTAATATTTCAAAAGAACTGAAAAAATGACTTTAAAAGGCAAGTATTTTAAAATTATCGTGCCTACATCACTCCAAATGAAACAACCATTCACATTCTCGTGTCCCCTCCCGTCCACAGGCCTTTCCCACCTCTGTCGACATGATTGCCATTCTTATCCGTGGCTCACAAATGGCAGGCCCAAGGGCTTACGGAACGCTACACGTGAGGCCTCCGGTAGAAGTCCTTTTGTGTGTGTCATCTTCGTGAATAAGTTTGTTCCTTTTGTGTGGCATCTTCGTGAATACGTTTGTCATATTACGAACTCACTTCTTAATTAAAAACCCAGTTATAATGGGACATCTGAAGTCTCTAGAAAGCTTAAGATATCCCTGTTGACATTTGTCTCCTTATCTAATTAAAGCCAACAACAACAGATATTTAGCTTGTGCCTTCTGTACAACAAAGTTTTTATAAATTGCCTTAAGATAAAATTAAGATGTTCTTTATGATTAGTGTATCCCATGTATCTATGTCTCCCACCCATGATTCCTTAGTCAACTCCCACCCCGTGATTTTGCAGCGGCATGGGCAAGCACACATGCATCGTGATGTTATGGGAAATCTTTCGCTTAGCATGTGATTGTCTATCTCTACTGCCAGTCCTGATATTTCACGTTGGGGTGTGACACTCTGCCTCCCTCCTCTTCGTCTTGCTGCATGATCTCCACTGATCTCCAAAAAAATATCAAATTTGAAATGGAGATTTCAGTGGAAGATTACATTGTCTTCCGCCCATCCTCCTCCCAGGGGCATGAGGCCCCTGCTTCTCTTCCAATAGCTTTTCTCTCTCCTAGGTTAGACATAGGGTCTGTCGGGTCTAGGAAAGTAGAGTCTAGGTCTAGAGAAGTTGGCTCTTATTCTAGGTCATCCAACCCATCCGTGCCTAAGCCGCGCCCGCTAGCGCGTCATTCTAAATCCATTCTTGATAGGTTCTTGCAAGATCTAGCTCAGCGATGTCGTGCTCTTCTGAAGTGTCTAAAGTTCATAGCTACGGCGATTGTGATAGAAGATGATGAGGAGCAAGATGGGGTGTGGAGCGATGATGGATTAGGAGTCTATGGAGTCATGGATGAGAAGGACCCGGTCGATGTTGAGGATAGCGACGTAGATGACACTACTGACCTATACGCCCAAGGCTTAAAGAGATTCGACGAGCCGTCTTCAACAGTGGATGAACCTACGAAGGAAATAAATCTAGGAACTGAAGAAGACCCCAGGCCCATCATCATTGTCGCTAATCTCCCTCCAGAAGTTGAGGAAGAGTTGATCAAGGTCTTAAGGGAGTATAGCGATTCTTTTGCCTGGTCTTATGAGGACATGTCGGGTCTTGACCCCTCCTTGGTAGAACACCGATTAGTACTTAAACCAGGGGAAACACCCGTTAAACAGAAGCTAAGGAGATTTCACCCCCACATGGCCTTAAGGATGAAAGAAGAAGTGGACAAATTGCACAAGGCTAGGTTCATTAGAGTTGTCTTATATCCCTAATGGGTGGCGAACATAGTCCTTGTCATCAAAAAGGATGAAAAAGTATGAATTTGTATCGATTTCAGGGATCTAAATAAAGCATGACCCATTAAGCCAAGCCTTGATATACCACTCGTCAGGAAGTCAAGCCTAAGGAAATGTCTCGATCCATTGAAGCTTTGCCTCGTGGCAGCAAATTAGTTCTTGCAAATGAGGTCGGTGCAGTAGTCTTGGTAATATCACTCAAGTCGAAGCATCTCAACACTTTAAAGCCAATAGGTCGATGCATCAAGATACTCATGTGCTACATCTTTGAGGAGGTCGGTGCACTTATGTGGCAGTTCGAGGCAGAAGAGCAAAGCTCCAACTAACAAGGTCTAAGCACTCAAGAGATAGGTCGATGCAGTTGCTGGGAACTAAACGATTCAGATCAACTAAGGTCAGAGCATTCTAAGGACTGGTCAATGCTACAGGATTCGAAACCCTTAACTTAAGTCTAGATCGAATAAAGGAGTTCAACCCCGCAAGCAACATAAGTGACACGTGATCCCAAGAATGGTGGGAAAGGTGGCACGTGGACCCGGGAAGCATATGATTGGGCACATGATCCAAGGCTCGATGATTAGAGGAATAATCTCATCCTCCCACATGGCCGAATGGGATAAAAAATAATCAAATTACTTTATCCAAAAAGCAAATGCAAATGCAATGAATGCAAATGGGATAAAAAATAATCAAATTAATTTATCCAAATACAAATGCAAATGCAAATGCAATGAAGACGGGGAAGATATGGGTCCGAAAACTTGGGAAAGAAGGAATGCAAATGCATGCAATGCAATGAATGTGATGGATGCATGAAATGCAAAGGAGGTAAGGAATGCAAAGAACACGAGTGGTGAGAGGATGAAAACTTCCTCCTCACCCAACGGGTGGCCCTAAGGAGAAATTGGTGGTTGATAAGAATGTGGATGGGATAGAATAGGAAGTGGATAATGTGACGACCCAGCATCCGGGCTCGGGTAAATCCTAAACCACTTGGATCCTGAGAGACCTCCCAAGAGCGGTAAAGCTCCAAAGGGATAAAAGGAGTGTGTGAAGGTGCATAGGAATACATTGAACTTCTAGATAAGGCAGTGCCAAGCCCGTGGAGACAAAAGAATAAACTTGACAATCCCGGTGGGATAGATGGGTCAAGTCTGAAGCCACGAGGCAAGATGGGTTGACAGCATGAAAGAGACGTGCATAGGCCAGACCCAACAAGAAGGAAATGGTGGATTTGACAGTCCTAGTGAGACGTGAGAGTCAAACCCGAGAGTCGATAGGCAGAGGGTGGGTTGGCAATCCGAAAGGGACGTACGTAGGCCAGACCCAATGGGACAAAAGTGGGTGGACTTGACAGCCATAGTGGGACGTGAGAGTCAAACCTGAAAGCCAATGGGCAAGGGATGGGTTGGCAGTCCGAGAGGGACGTGCATAGGCCAGACCCAAAGGAAAGAAATGGTGGATTTGACAGCCCTAGTGGGACGTGAGAGTCAAACCCGAAAGTCAATAGGCAAAAGATGGGTTGGCAGCCCGAGAGAGACGTACTGAGGCCAAACCCAAGAAGGTAAGATGAGCCGACAGGCATGGTGGGTTGGCGGCCCGAGAGGGCATGCTGAGGCCGAACCCGGTGGGACAAAAGAAGGTGGATCGGATAGCCTGGAAAGGCATGGGATCCAAAACCCTGAGAGACCTGAAAGATGAGTGGAGCTGACATGCCAATGGCATATGAGTCAATCTCTCGAAAAGGAAATGGATAGACTTGACAGCCCGAAGGGCATAAGAGTCAAATCCATTGCAAATGATTGTGTCGATGGTCCCGGTGGGACGGAGTGTAACAATGTCAGGATGCCCCGGTGGGACGAAGTGTAACAATGTCGGGATGCCCCGGTGGGGCTGGGCGTTATAGAAACAACATGGGAGGTATAGCCAAGGTATTAATATGATGGAGTCACCTAGAAAGTAGACTGGGAGAGGATTTTTTTTTCACATTACCAACCTCACCGTCCTTTCGGATTTTCGTCGAGGTTGGCCCCCTTTAGCTTTTTTCGGTGCGCCCTTGCGGGTTTTCACACCGAGGGGTTGCCCATTTTTGCCTAAGGTGCATTTTCAGATTTTCACCTCAGAGTCAAAAATATACAACTACATGGGACATACCCTAGCCAAAAAGGTACAGTAAGATAAAAAGACTACTAATAACCTACTGACAGACCACTACTGGCACTAAGGATGACCATCAAAAGGCACCGCCGACTTCAGGGATCGAAGAGGAACCTCCCACCGACGTCCCAGCCAGCCGCCTCTGCCAGAAGTTGACCGGAAGCCGCCATCCCAGCTGTCGAGTTCACTTGCTATCCCATAAGTTTGAACAATACCAAGTCAGACCAGCAGCCCGCCTCCGGCCCGATAGCCCTTCTGGCTTACTGCCCGTCAACCCGAGTTCGCTACTCTTGAGTCCCACATGTAGCCCTTTACCTCCCTGCGTGGAGTGGACAATAAAAAAAATTACTGTTGTAATTATTTAAATACTGTACATCGGGAGTACGGATCTTGGCCGGGGTCACCTTCCCCACGCCCGGAGCATGGAGGTATCATTCTCGCTCCTCCATTTTATCGCATTTGCTTATCTCATATATATTTTTGAATGTCGCTGCATGAGAGAGTGATAGGATAATCTAGCTCGATACATTTTTATCACCGCTGTAAGAGAGTGCACGTGACCCATTCCATGACCCGATCCGGGCACGAAGGAGAGTAGACCACCCCAGACTCATTGTCGGTTTCTCAACCGCACACATCCGCAAGCTTCCCTCGCTAGGGATGAGTCGCAAGCGAGAGTCCCAGGTTCGTATCCAAATTGGTCCCGAGTTCGCATCGTTGTCCCGCATCACCATTTGATCAACCTTCCTGAAGCGTCAGGGTTCTGGAGGATTTGTCGTAGCGGTTGGTCAGTGAGGACGACGATTGGGTGAGCCAAGAAATACGGAAGCAGCTTGCGGGAGGCCGTCACTAGGGCTAAGGCGAACTTTTCAGTTCGCGAGTACCAGAATTCTGGCCCTTGTAGTGCTCGGCTAACATAGTAGACGGGCTTCATGATACCAGCTTCCTCTCGAGTGAGTACAGCACTCATCGTGCTCGGCGTCACTGATAGGTA
>JANBPO010008684.1:0-30021 GCA_024336825.1 Amorphophallus titanum
ATTCGTGGGTGGATCCTAGGCTAACGTGGCTTGATTATTTTATCGCCTGTGATTTTTGTAGAAGTCTGTTCCTTTGCGTGGGCCCAATGGCTTGTCACCTATAGTGTCGACAGCCCTTTGAAGTAATCCACATTGTGCTTCGTGTCCTTCGGTGGAGTAGTTGATTCTACTCTTTCCTTGTTGTATCCGATTGTCTAAACTCTAAGATTATTTGGTATTATTGCTCGATAGTCGTCTATTGTGCTGTTGTGCTGTTTAAGAATTCTTTAGTGTTATTCCTATTGGCATTTCCCTTCTAGTTGGGATTTACTGGTATTAGATTCTTTTGTCAGGTTGTTGTTGACCATTCGAGTTGTGACAATGGCCGTACAGATTGTTACGATATTTTGGTCATCCTATCTTAAGTCTGGTCAGCTCCTGACGTGTTTCGCTCTTGTAGAAGTTGAAGTGTTCAATTGGATCCCTTTGGCCGAGAAGCTGCTCGAGCGAACTAGGCTCTTCCCTTTTTGGGTGAGCTTCTGTTAGTAAGCTCGATGCTTCCCATGTCGTTTGGTATATCTCCTTGTGAGGTTGGCCTTGGAATTGCCGTTTTAGTATTGCCTTGTCCTATGTCTGCTTAAGTGTGGGTAACTTAATTTGAGCCTGATCATCTCCTTGTTCTATGGTTGCGTGGCTTTGGACCTAATTTCTGTGTCGAGAGCTAATGCGTACCGTGTCTCGTCATACCGTACCCAACGATCGACTTGTTGAGAGGCTCAATTGCCATTTACAGGACACAAAGGTAGGCCGAGATTAATGCTTTTCCTTGGGCTTTGTGCTGAAGCTGGTGGTCTTCTCTATTGCACTTAGACTTCTTCTACTCGGTTGCCCGCTGGATCAGTGCCCAAGGCATGTTACATTACGATTTTCTGGGATTGCGATGATGCCTAGTGTGTATTGAGATGCAAAGGCCGAGGTTCTTTCTGATGCCTTCGTGCATTGTTGAGTGCACAGTGGAAGCGTGTGGGCTGATGACCCACAAGTCGAGGAGGCCCTCTCTCCCTCATACATGATTGAGTCTACATCTTGATTTCTCTCTTCATCTCTCATCCCTCCTAATTATTCTCTTTCTCCCTCTAGATCTCTCTAAAAATAAAAAATAAAATAAATAAAATAAATAAAATTTGTGCCCACACTTACAAACCGTCGAGTTAATCTCCCAACCAAGGGACACACGGAAAACCTCCAGCCCCAGGCTAGTTGACTGGACTCACAGTCAAAGGGTAAAACTCACAGCCCACTCGAAAACCACCTTTCGGAAAAATCCACGTCGTGCGGGGGGAGACCTACCGCACTCGTGTCGACTCACGACGACTCGATTTAATGCAATCACGAAAGCTCATAACACAAGAGGGTCACCCAGACCCTTAAAACCCACGGGCACAATAATCGAGTTAATATGGTACCTCCGGACACCCAAAAATATGGTCACGGTCCCCACAGGGTGTCCGAGACACTCACTGGGTCATAGGTCGGTCATTGTGTCTCAACCGGACCGACCAGAGACCAACACAATGCAAAATGGACACAGCGAGCATGAAAAATAACCTAGCGGTCCTCTCTAGACTGCTAGGGATACTGGCGGTCTCCTCTGGACTACAAGGCCTGGCCAAGCGGTCCAGCCAGGACCGTAAGGCCCCTAAAACACACGAATTGCAAACGGTTACACCTAGACCGCAAGGCTCTGCCCGGCGATCTCCAAGAGACCCACTAGGCCCGGTGGCGATCTATCGCACGACCGCAAGGCACGAACCGACATAGGAGTATCCTAGCGGTCTTCACCTGACCGCATAACCCCCTAGCTATCACGCCCCGAACAGACAGCAGTGGAACGTGTAGTTCGGAATGTGGCAGTGTAACGGTCGTGAACAATCAGAGCAACCATAAGACACAAGATTATTGGGCCCATTAATATGGCAAAACACTATCTCTATTGCTATTCTAATATCTGATTTACATGACTGGGCTTTTCTTACACATAGAAAGAAAAAGGACTCACTATTATATTCTATTGAAAATGATTTTCCTAGGTTTTACCCTACTTCGGCCTCCAGCTCTGTGATTTGTACTACCAGGCTTGTTTTAGAGCCACGTGGGGCTTCTTCATCGATTGGGCCACCCCTCGAGGTATCCTTGCCCTTTTCGGATGCCTTCATGGTTGCTTATGGATCGTTCTGGCCTTCCGCGTGTGTCAAATGGGTTTCTCAGATTGTTTGCTGACATCGCCCTCGGTAGTAGATATCATGCTTTTGGGATTGCCCTGTGCTCATATAAAGCATCTTCATCAGGCTGACAATCATTGTGAGTGCTCCCACTCTTAGAGGTTGGCTTTTCGGTCACTTACGGACCACTTCGGCATCCCGAGCACCCTGATCGGGTCTTCCGATTTTCCTGCTGATCTGGCCTTCGGCTCCCCATTTTGAGGTCCCGGGGGCATTTCTCCATCTCAGGAGGGGTTCTTTGTCAGGTGGATGATCACCTAGTACATTCTCGTCTGAGCTGGACAGGGTGTGGAGGTATTTTCAGCATTATTGATCTCATTGCTAGGTTCATTGGCTCTGACTGTTATTCGACCTTAGTGAGCTGTGGAAGGTGTGTCACCCCGAGATGATGAGAGATGGGGTCCCCGGTGCTCCTTATGAGGTGACCTGAGGCTTCAACGGTCCGAGTGGACCCATCTTTGACTTTCAATTGACTTTTCTGGGCATGTAATTATCACCCCATCATATTTTAGATGTCAACAAATGCCCCCCAGCCGCTAACGTCGTGAGTGAGGGATGAACGGAGTGGGGTCCGCGGATGTGCTTGCTTTATTGACTTTACAAATGGGGCCCACTTCATTTGGATTCTTAAGTCAGTGATATGGCTCAAACGTCTTGATTCAGTGGCTTCTTGATTCGGGGCAGCTTTGAGCTGGTGCAGCTTTGAGTCGGCGCTGGTTTCATAGGCTGATTCGATGGGGGGGTCGGGCGCTCTGATTCAGCGCTAGCTTAGCCCTAGCGACAGAGCGGTGAGTCGGTGGCGCCTCCACCGACTCACCCTCTGCTTAGATATTCAATTTTCAGTGTGTTTATGTGCTACATTTCAGGCTAGTCCTAGGGAATCACACATGAGTGCAGTGAAAAAGATTTTTAGGTATCTATCAGGCACCCTTGGCTTAGGTCTATAGTATCCTGCTAGGTGTGAGCTAGAACTTGTAGCTTACACTGATGTAAATTATGCAGGGTGTAGGATAGATAGAAAGAGCACTAGTGAATATTGCCAATATCTAAGTGGTTGTCTAGTGTCTTGGGCATCTAAAAAGTAACATACTGTAGCACTCTCCTCTGCTGAAGTAGAATATGTTGTAGCCGGGAATTGTGTAGCCCAAGTCCTCTGGATTAAACACCAACTTGTTGATTATCACATCAATTTAGGATGCACTCCCATATTGTGTGATAACACCAGTGCTATTTCATTAACTAAAAATCCTATTCATCATTCTTGGACTAAGCATATTGAAATTAAACATCACTTCTTGAGAGATGAAGTAAGCAAGAATGAGATAGAGTTTTACTTTGTTGAAACTGAAAAATAAATTGCTGGCATTTTTACCAATCCCCTTGGGAATGATAGATTTAAGTTCTTGAGAAGGGAATTAGGCTTGTGTAAATTCCAGCATGATGATTGAAGTCTCATTCCTGTCTATTGTGAATAAATGCTTCTTCATGATTACCTTATATGCACATGTTTCAAATTGTCACTGGATTGAGTCTGTCAGTAGCATAACTGCATACATTGCATATTGTCCAACTTGATCTCAATGGTATATTAAATGGTATGCTGGGAGAAGGGCAGATATCTTCTGTCTGAAAACTCACACTATGCGTAGAGGCTAGTCCTCTGCCAGGTACCTTGAGTCAAGTGTCTTACATGTGTCTCATGTCATGTGTTCTGATGGAGTATCCAAGTAGACAGGGGGAGTATATGTTGAAAATCTTTTCAGTCTAAGTTGACAGGGGGAGTTCAGAACTTATCAAGTTGTATCTGAAAACAACTGTTTGTATGAGGTTGATACACATCACTTGGAAGCACACTGCATATTTGATGCACTGATGGAGGGTTGAAGGGACGACCCAATTTTCATGAAGCTAGGGCCTACCCAGCAACACTCGGTAGGATGTGTTAGCGTCGATGATGTAGAAGGTCATCTTGGAGGCGAAATCATCGAGCACCAAGTCGACATCCACCCGACCGAGGACATCCTCGGTATCCTGATTGAAGCTGGATATCTTGACCGCCAGAACCTTCTGGAGGTAGGGAGTCAGATAGTGGGTTTTGAATGTCTTAAGGGGCATGATGTTAACGGCCGCATCGGCATGCACCAGGATTCAGTTTACTTCATGCCCATTTATTTTTCCCTTCATGTAAAGTGGGCGATTATGACACAGAGGGGAGAGCAATAAGTCTTTCTCCGTAAAGGTGATAGCGATAGCGAAGGCCTCATATGTGGTAGCCTTCATCTCTACCGCGTATGTCTCATAGGCTTCTGGCTCCTGGAGTATCTTGATGAGAGTTTCCCTCAAGTCTTTACTCTAAGTGATGGCCTCCCAGATTGTAATACTGGTGGGGAAGCGCTTCATCTGGTGGAGGACCTTCCGGTCGGCTTGAGCTCGAGCATCCTCCAATGATGGTAGTATGTCAGGCTAAGTTTTCTGTGGACCATCGCGCTGCTCCTCGTCAGGGAGCTGCACTGCCTTGCCTTTTCCACTGGGGTGGGGCTGACTCTAGCCAACCGCAGGCTCTTGGAAGGGGGGTGCCAATGACGGCTCTTCCAGACATGGCTGGGGAACCGGATTACCCTTGCCATATGGCGTCGCTTGTTCCGTGGGAGGAATTGGAGTTGGCACCAAGATCGGTGTGCTGGCAGCAATCTCCTCTGAGCTGGCAGGGTTGAAGATGCTGGATCCCCCCCGCATCTCCACCGATGGGATTGGGGTGGGTTGTTCTCCTCGAAAGAGGATGACTCACTCCGGGTCGATGGCAGTCGGGTGAAGAGGTGACTTGGGGGTCCTCTTGCGGCCTCTTCCACATCCACAGCCATGAACCCGGTAGCGGCCGATGTGCTCTGGGATCAACTGTAGCCCAAGCGGGGCAGTGGTCCTTTGTCAGGTTCGAGAAGCTACTAGCTCGCCTCGCCAGGAGGTGTTGATGTTATCTGGGGGTGGGATGGCCACCATGTTGCAGGTGCAGCTGTGAAGCATTTGTTCTAGCTGCTTCACCGTGATCTCTTTGTTCTTGTAGAATAAAGAGAGTTCTTCAGGGATGAGGAGCATTTCGTCATTCTTAACTTTCTGGATCATCTCCTGGACCCAATTTTTAAGGTGATCTCATTTTTGCATCTCTTCCCACAGGATGTAGCTATCGAGTGGGATAGGAACGGTAGGACAAGGAGGGAGGTATTCATCTAGGCTGTCGATGAACCATTGTAGCCTCTGGAGAGGCGTTAGCTCCGCTGGGAATTGCAGGGTAGCCGCTTGCTCGGATTGCCTCTTGAGTCATCTCTTGAGGTTCTTCCTTCTATTCCTCTCTTGTTTCTTGATGATGGCCGCCTTCAGGGAAGTAGGAGGAGGAGGTACTGGAGTTGGAGCCGACAAATCCCCATGGGGATGTTGTTGAGCTGATGCCTTTACCAAGCGAGGTTGGCGGCTCTTCTTCGCCGGGATCTTAATCTAGGCACCTTCCGCCTGTTGTATTTGGAAGGTAGCATTGATCGCCTGCTCGATAACCTCGGGCGGTAACTCTTGGTAGGTTGGGAAGCTGGGGCTGGCGTTCGAAGACGTAGGCACAATTTGCTACCTTAGCCACGGTAGCTGGAGAGGTTTGCTATGCACCGATAGACTGGTGCTGGCATCCGAGGACGTGTGCGCGGTTTGATGCCTTAACCGTGGTGGCGAGGGAGGCAATTCCCATCGAGCTAGTGTACTGGGGCCGGCATCCGAAGACGTATGTGCGGTTTGATGCCTTAGCCACAGCGGTTGGAGCTTTTATTGTGGCGTGGCCTGGGGAGCATACTTGACATCCTGCTTCCTGGCCTTGCCTTTATGGTTTAGCTGGGGGCAGGGTCGGGCGACGCCTGACGGTGTCTCGGGGCGTTGCTGCCCCTGGCAGCTGTCGTGGTTCCGCACGTCGGGTGGCCCATGTGGTGGCAATCCCGACTTGCGAATTGGTGCAGCTGTAGGCTCTGAATACGTTGCTCTTGCAGGCTGGGCTGGGTTGCAGGACAAGCGGGGAAGACCTGGTGGCTCACCTGCTGAGAGGACATAGCCTGGTCGAACTGGGGCCTCTCCCAGTTTTTGCTTTCCCTTCTTATCCCCGGGTGTCGGAGACGGAGGTAGGGTAGAGAGAGGATGAGAGGAGCTTAAGGAGCCCATCGTCATCCCACCCACCAGGACATTCTCTCGACCCAGGAGGACTCGGAGAAGCTTGGTAGTGTCTTCCCTGGAGAGAGGAAGAGACTCCAGCTCTCGGCAGGGCCGCCATTGTATGGCCGAAGTGGCGGGGACCGGCTGACCGGCTGGTGGTGCCTGGGAGTTAGAAGAGGCCGGGGTAGCAGGAGGATGGATGACGTTAACCGAGAAGTTGCTCGGCTCCGTCTCCTGACTGGCGTTCTGTTCTCTGCGCCTTCGCAACCGCTCGAGGGCTTCCTGATTGTCGGTCTGGAACTCGAGCCATTCTGGGGTATGCTGGTAAGGCAGCCCGTGCCCATTTTCCTGGAGAGGATCTGGCTGCTCTGGTGCATTTCGGGCGATGCTCAAGGTTTCTTCGACGGTTTGTCAGAGTCTGACGAGTGCCATGGAATTTCCCTCGGCATTGATCTGCTCCCATTGGATCTGTTCCTGGATGAGGTACTGGACTTCCTCACAGGACTCAATCGCATGGTAGATTCTAGCGTGGAAGGGACAGTATTGGGGGGTGACTAAAGTCCCAGTGAGTGTAGTTTGCCGGCGGGTCGGGGGGCATGATTTGCCCCCTCTTGACGAGAACATCGAAGAGTCGTCGGGTCCTCTCCCTGGGGAAGGAAAGAAGTCTATGATCGTGCCAGGGCCGCCACCTCGGATACCAGAGCGAACGCTCTCCTCGGCTGGTGCTGGGCTCCTCTGCTTCATCATCAGTAAGAGAATGCCGCCATGCCTGGGAGTTAGAAGAGGCCGGGTGTTGGACGCAGAATTTGTTTTCGTATTTTATTATTATTTCGTATAGGAAAAATAATTGGGTCAGTGGGGAGAGATCCAGCACCCGAACCCAAATCGTCTGATACAATGCATACCCACGGAATAAACCTCTATACATATAGGGAGATATTTCTTTTCAAAAAAAACATATTCATTTTATATCTATATAAAATTTCGTGGTCCACAATGTATTATTTCATCCTTGTTAGCCGCTACCTCATAGTTTCCCCATCTTCCTCTTTCACTGGTTTATTCTAAACATGTTATTTCTCAACGAATCTATCTGTTTCCTGTTGTGCGCATTGTATCGTGGCCCTCTCGCTTCCTTTGCACGCCTGTGATTTCTCCTTCCTGTGGGTCACTCTTCCTCCCGTAAGGAGGCCTTCATCGTGATCTTTCTATTTATGCTCTGCTCCGTGAGGCTGACAACCCCTTTTGGGCCCTTTAATCGGCAGGCCCCTTCCTATGGCCTTAGCCGGTGGGGATCATTTGTCCCGCAATACCCCATTTAATCGGTGGCCTCTTTCCATGGCCTTAATCGGTGGGGCCTTTGCATTAATCGGTGGGACAACTTAACCGGCAGGCTCCTCCATTGTCTTAACCGGTGGGATCCTCCCAGGGCTTAACCGGTGGTTTCCTGACTTAATCGGTGGGATTCTCTCCCATGGCTTTAACCGGTGGCCCATTCCATTAACCGGTGAGCTTTCCCCCCATGGCTTTAACCGGTGGCCCTTGCATTAACCGGTGGGCCTCCCTTATAGACTTAACAGGTAGAACTTTATTTAACTGGCATGCCCTGATTTAATCGGTGGGTTCCATTTTAACCGGTAAGTTCTTTGCTTAACCGGCAGCTTCCTGCCCACGGAGCTAAGGCCTCTGTCCCAATGGACCCTTGAGCTCAAGAGGGATATTCTGTCATTCTTGAGATTTACGAAGGGTTTAAAGCTCTGCTTTCAGTCACTGGTTTTGAGGGATTTTGTGCTCTTCTCATGGGTGCTGCCGCTCTTGGGCCCACCCACTTTATTTAGGGGCCATCTCAGATTCTTCTGCGGATGAGTACCCGTTTTACACAAAAATACCTTCTTTTGTAATAATATGTCCTAGAAAGGACACCTCTTGTAGCTAAAAATCACACTTACTAAACCTGACATATAGCTGATAATCTCTCAATATTTACAACGCCATCCTCAAATGTTCAGCATGCCCCTCCTCGCTCTTGGAATAAATCAAAATATCATCAATAAACACCACGACCCACTGATCAAGATAGGGCCGAAACACATTGTTCATCAACTGCATGAAAGCTGCAGGTGCATTCGTTAGTCCAAAAGACATTACTACGAATTCAAAATGCCCATACCTGCTACGGAAGGCTGTCTTAAAGATATCCTCATCCTTAATCCTCAACTGGTGATATCCTGATCGAAGATCAATCTTAGAAAAATACTGAGCTCCTGCAATCTGATCAAATAATTCGTCAATCCTTGACAATGGGTATTTGTTCTTGATAGTCAGTTGGTTCAATTATCGATAATCGATGCACAACCTCATCGAACCATCCTTCTTCCAGACGAATAATACTGGGGTTCCCCACGGGGATGTACTCGGGCGAATGAATCCCTTCTCAAGCAATTCCATTAACGGTTGCTTTAATTCCCTCAGCTTCGCAGGAGACATACGATAAGGAGCTTCAGAAATAGGGGACGCGCCAGGAATTAGATCAATAGAGAAGATAACCTCTCTCTCAGGCAGAAGTCCTGGCAATTCCTTAGGAAAGACATCTGGAAAATCTCGAATGACAGGAATGTCCCTTATCTCAATCTTCCTCTTAGGGGTTACATAAACAAAGGCTAGAAAAGCCTGACATCCTCTCCTCATCAACTTATCAGCTCGAAGGGCCGAAATAAGTGGCATAGACCTATGGTGCCTAACCCCTATAAAAGAGAGTTCAGGGTATCTAAAAAAAGACACAGAGCTAGAACTACAGTGAACATTGGCTTCATACTTAGCCAACCAATCTGCTCCGAGAATTACATCACAATCCTTCATATCCATGCAAACTAAATCAGCTGGCAAGTTCTGTTCATTAATCATAACCGACTTTCTTGTTTGAGATGTACATATCCAGAAGCAATTTCTTCACTTTCATAGATTTTTTAACACACCCAAATGGATATATATAATAATATGAGTAACATGCTTTGTAACCTAATTTATTAATATCTTGGATCTTGATGTCATGGGTTGAACAAGGAATCCAAGGAAGGGGATGTAGAAGAGCATGCACTTGAGATTGACTTAGAAGTGCATTTCATTAATTGAGGGCGGGTCTTCACATGATCTGAAGCTTCCTTCTTCTCTATTGTTGTTTGGGTTTTCACACCCACACCACACAGAGGGAAAAGAAAAAATAGACTCCCTCGTGTGTCCCTTCCAAAACGTTAGGTTGCCACAATTACAGGTGCGTTGGAAGTGCGTATGCAATATATCTTAGTTGCTGCTCTTAATCGTGCGTATCTCCCAGATCTATCACATAGAGACGGGATCACCACTCCAGGATCTCGACGAGATCCCCTCCCAGTGCCTCTCCCTTGCCCCCATTCCCTTCCCCCAACTCCTCTATGAAAGCCGAATGCTGCGTGTGTGTGGGGTGCTACTTGCTGAAGAAAAAAAAAAAAAGGAGAGGGGAGAGATGCTTGAGAGGGGTTTGCGGGAATCTTTGAGGGGATGTTTGGTATCGGAATAAATTGTGATGAGAATAGGTGTAAGTCATTCTGAGTTAATTTATTTCTATTCTTATTCTCATATGCGTTTGGTATGCGAGAAGATAAGTATGTTAGTATTCGTATTATTCGTTTGCTAAAAAATAGGGATAAGAACGAGAACAAGTGTTAAAAATAGACTACTTTGTCATTCTTATCCTGCGTTAAAAGACATAGTGTCATTCTTTGTTTGGTTGGAATTAGGATGATTTATTTTTTTTCAAATCTTTAACTTATATTTAATTAATAATAGTAATTATGATTAATGAGAAACCTAACTAATTATATTTGATGATCTTGATTTCTAATAATAAAAATATTATCAAATTAATTTTTTGATTAGTTATGATTAGGACAAATGAAACGTACACGGGCGGCACAGCCCCCCAACCCCCTCCGCGGTGGACTGGTACTCCACGGTGGTGTACTGGGGGAAGAGCTCCGCCGGCATGTTGGTCTCTGAGATGGAGGCGTAGTGGTGGGGGAAGTGGTTGCGCTAGAAGCAGAAGAGACACACCAAGATCTTTGCAGCGTAGTCCACAACGGCGATGGGGCTAAGGACGGAGCGGCAGATGCGACAGCGGAGTGGGGCGTAGGGGAGAACGGGGGCGGTGCAGCCGGGGGAGGAGGAATCGAGGGGCTTCAGTGGGGTGTAGCCGGTGGCGGGGGGTACAAAGTAGGCGACGGCCTCTTGCTTGCTGCCGGGGAGGATGCTCCAGGTCATGCAGACGCCGTCCTGGGCCTCGAGCTCAAGGAATTCCGCCATGGGAGCGCCAGGGGAAAAGGAGGAGGCAGGGAATTAGAGGCAATGGCAGGGATCGCTGGGGTTTTGGGGGGGTTCCTCTGCTGGTGACCTATCGCTGTTGCGATTTCTACTACTTATAGAGTAAGAAGACAATGGAGGAGTTCTTGACTTCGTTCTACCACTCATCTGGGCACTCGCCCTCTCTCTCTCTCTCTCTTTTGTTCGGACTATTTTCCCATGTTAGAAAATGACCGAGGCCGGGCAAGTCGGGAAAATGGCAGTTTCTGACTTCTGTCCATGTCTTAGAAGATGACCCATATGACGCCCTTGTTGAGAGTTTTAGAAGTCAAGCAATTTTGCATCGAAATATACCTCCTAATGTCGTCTATAATAGTTAATTAAAAGATCTGGTATTTTGACACGTGGAACATACAAGATATCATGAGATCGGTGATACACTAATTACATTTTATAAATTGCATTGTAGAAAAGAATCTACCAGTTTAATTGCTTAGTTTAGAGGATTTTAGCTTACGATCCTGTAACATGGCTCTCTCTCTCTCTCTCTCTCTCTCTCTCTCTCTCTCTCTCTCTCTCTGGGTGGCTGTGTCTGGCTGGCGCTCTCTCTCTATCTAACGGATGTATTGTTAAAGCCTGAGTTAAGAATTTGCGAGAAAAATTCGGCAGGGCATATACCAGAGACGACTCTGATCGATGCGGCCTTAGAGACACCGGACCAACGGTTCTGATCGAAGCCCCCCCAGAAAACTGAGATTAAAAAAAAAAAAAAAAACAGCAACCGGGGCCAGAACATTCAAGAAGAGTCCCCCTCTCAACGGGAGCAAAAGTGAGCGAGTCTGCTCCTCGTCGGTTGTTCTTCTCCAGAGTTTGCGATCCAACTGTGACCGGCCGTTGTTGCCGGTGTCGAGTCGGCGAGCAGGGAGGCGAGGGGAAGAAGAGGGAAGGTAGAGGTCGGATCGGAGGAGGGAGGAAGAAGAGTCAGAGATGTTCTTCTTCTTCGTGGGGGGCGTGGAGCAGCAGGTGAGCCGGGTGCTCAAGGAGCGGGCGGGCCGCTGCATCGTGTGCGGCTCCTACGCCGACCTGGTGGAGCTCGACAAGGTCCTCAAGCTCTTCTTCGTCCCCGTCTGGCGGTGGCCCGCCAAGGAACCCGCCATGCGGTGCACCAGCTGCGCCTTCGTCTTCCCCAGGTCCTTCGCCCTGCCCCCGTCCGACGGCCGAGGTGAGGACTCCCCCGCCGCCACCTCCCTCCCTCCTCCCACCCTCCCCGGCTCGGCGCCCCGGTGCTACTCTTGCGACCGCCCCGTCGACCGCAGCTTCCGCTTCTGCCCCTTCTGCGGCACCGCTCTGTGATGCGAACCATGGGGTGGCGTGGTAATTTGAAGAGGGCTAGGTTAGGCCCACCCCTGGGCTCCGTTGTGATGTGCCGGTATGAAGTGGAGTCCTTCCATCGTGCAGCCCTTCAATAAATGTAACAGCGGTTGTTGTGAAAAAAAAACTCAAATTTTCTCTTCAGTTGAAGGCAAACTAGAGTTTTTATTGTTAAGCAAGTAATAAAATTTGAGTTGCCCCCTGGCTAAAAAAAATATTTTCCGAAGTGTCATTTTCTGTTCTTTGGTAAAGTTTGAAAAAAAAAGGGTATTTAGAAAGGAGCATCATTAAAGTTTATAAATAAAAATAAATAAATAAAATAAAATTTTTATTATAACACTCACGCACCCCCTCCCCTCTCTCTCTCCTCCCTCACTTTCTCTCTCTCTCTCTCTCTCTCTCTCTCTCTCTCTATCTCTCTCTCTCTTCACGTCGCCCCTCTCTCCCTCTCTCTCCGATTTTGGTCCAGTCGGGGTCGGGTCAAGGCGCAGGAGGTACCTGCGGGACCGCAGCGACGCGAGGATCGCGTTGGTGCTGTTGGTTTTCCCGATCCGAGGTCGTGGAGACGAGTAGGAGCGATAAAGGCGCGGTGTACTCCGAGTTCGCGTGCACGCTTTACGGTGATTTCACCGCGATCCAGGTAAGGGGATGGAATCCCTGCTTCACTAGGAGCATGTAGGAACCAGTTGCACTGTCATTCGTGCCTATTTGGCTAGGTTTTGGAGCATGTTTGCATGTTAGCCTATTTTGGGTCAATGTTGTAAAATGCATGTTTTGGGCTTTATCGCGTGGTTTGATGGCCTGTATGCGTGCGGGTGGATTCCTTGGTAGCTACAGCATAGTTTTCCAAATTTTTCTACCTTCCTGTAGCCCTCCGGGCGTGATTTCACCCCGGGTTAACCCCGTCTCACCGTGACACGCCTACGCAGTCATGAGTGGACCGTTTAGCAATTAAACGGCCCAGCCCTAACTGTTTTCTGTCTTGGAGCAGTCTTGCCCTAGACCATTTGAGACCTATGCGGTCATACCTTGACCGTTTATTCCCTGAAGTCCCATAGGATGGTACAATAGCACGGCGCTATGTCGACCGTTCATCTGTGGATGCGGTTGAGGACGGACCGTTTCGTGGTGATTGAGCGGTCTATCGTCCGACTGTCCCTTGCCTCTCTGGTCAAAGGCGGTAACTGGTAGCGGTTTTGACCCTATTGCTTTCATTGAGCGGCCTGTACCTGACCATCCAGTATATGGAGACGGCCCATTTCAGACCGTCGTTTAATGCGTTGCTTTCCATGCTCTGTCTATCGATGGATTGCGCGATCCCTTATTCCAATCCGGTCTATATCCAAAATCCACGGTGCATGGGTTTCATATATGTATAGTTTTAACACCTGGTAACAACAACAAGAGGGAAGGCCACATGACAAAATATCCTCCATCAGTCGGGTAACACTCACGTCACAGCTTGCCCCTCTCTCTCTCTCTCTCTCTCCCTATCTCTGTGTGTGTGTGTGTGTCTGGAAAGGTCACGTACACATACATCTCACCTAAACGGGGCAAACCCATGTGTGTGTGTGTGAATGGGATGCATAGCCCATTCCAACGTCACATGCGATCCGAATCATTTGCCATCGCCATCATCAAATCGCCCAAATCTTTCAGGGGTCCACCGGTTGTCTGCCTCGTATCCCATTTAAGCGTCCAGCACCCGAAAACCCCACTTGTTCCCACACCACCAAGGCATTGTCCCACCTCAAACTTAGTCACACATAATGATCATGATCCCACATCAGCATCCCCTTGGTAAGAAAACTGGGATGGCTTAAATCCTCGCCTTTAAACGGGGCCCGGGCCCCACCCTCCCCCCCTTACGTATGCTTTTTTATTTTTTCAACTTTGGCCCAGCCTGCGCTGTTGTCATTATTGCTAATCATCCGCCATCTTGTACTGGGGTTGAGGAAAATATGATTGGGTGCAGAGACGACTTTCAACTTTGGCCCTTCAATATTATGGGCTCTTTGACCGCCATCAGATGGCGGTGCCCGCCGGTGCCAGATGAAGGGAGATGGGATGTTGACCCTAAGGGGATGGCTTGACCTCCTACCCGAGACAACAAGCTCTAGATTATGGATAAGGTCGGGCTCCTCGGGTGTAGGGAGAAATAAAAGGAGGTCACTAGTGTAGCAACCAATGGTACAAACTGAGGTGATGGAACCAACACATAAGTTAATGAGGCTAAGGCTTTTAGGTCGGTCGGTCCCTAGGGTCAACATGTTGGTTAGTCCTAATTGCCATTCTAGACCCTTGATAAGGTCACCCATAGTCTCTACATCTGTAGTGACCCAGAATTGGGTTGACCCTTTTAGCCAGAGTTCTAGTTGAGCCATTTTTGGTGTAGATTGTGCAGGGGTCGACCCCAGGGGTCTACCCTTTCCAGCATGGGAGTTGTGAAACTTGTTGGATCTCATCCTTTTGTCCTTAAAACTTTACCATACTACCCATAATGTTTCCTACCCATATGAGGACTTTCTTAACATGTTTTAGGAAGGTTTTATGGGTCTTTTGGCCACTCTACTACATATATGAACATTAGCTCCGAATTTGCAAAAGGAAAACCCTAATGTGCTATCTTTCTATCTTGTAGGGGAAGAAAAGAAGGGGAGTGCGGCCAGAGTTGTGGAGAAGTTCGACCAGAGCCAAGATTTCATGATCTACATCCAATCTCAAGCCTCCAAAGTCATATTCGTGGATGGATCTTCAAGGAGAAGCACCGACGGCTTTGTTTAGTTTGAGATCGACCTTCCTCCCATATGGATCTAGTTGAAGCATCTTCTGTTGGCCTCCAACCTAAGAGGAGATATCTCATATCTCATTTCTCTTGACGATTCCTGATGCCTTTCATGTTTAATCCTTTATTTTGAGTATTCTTGATGTATTTTCCTTCATTTCAGAAGATGATAATGCTATGTGTGTGTGACTATCTATGTACGGTCGTGTGTATGTGGATCCACGAGTCGGAGATTTTCTCTGTGTACATTGTTGTGAAGCGAGTGAAGCCTCACCGGTTTGGGGAGGGGTGGACGTAGGGAGCCCGTTGTGGTCCCGAATCATCATAAAAATCCCTCTCGCACTGTGTGATTGTATGGTTTGCATGATATATTTGTTTGCATGATCGTGTGAGATCGGGAAGGTTGAGAGAAATATTTCTACATGGGATTCAATTTCATTCCATCATAGTTTAAATTTGATAATAGTTTTAATTATGCAATGTTAGTTTTAAAATCTGCTATTTTGCTTGGGGGATAATTCAACCCCCCTTCTTGTCCGTGCGCTTATCTGGGTCAACAACTCTGATTTCTGAGAATATTTTGGTAGCATCAAAAGTACAATATAAGCCAGGAAAGCATACCCAATGCCCTATGAACACTCGACCCGGTGAGCTAGGAACTAAGAACCATCGCATAACACCCTCGAACCTCAAGGAAGATCCGCAACACCTGAAAAATAGGGGTGAGCCTCCTATCACTAGCTCAGTAGGGGTCTCGTGAAATCCCAACCGTAAACAACGATGGTACAGAAAGCAGCAACAGCAAGAACAACAACAACAACAGGAGTAGCTACGACAACAATGACAGAAAGTACGATCGTGCACAAATCCCCAAAACACGATAGCCAGTAAAATCACGTCTCTACAACTACTCCTACCAGGACAGAAACCAACACCCTGATCCCACAGTCGGGGGACCACCAGACTACCAACCACCCTAGTCATGCTACTGGGAAAGCATCACGACACCTTTGTCATGGAGGCCTATGGTCACACACGAAGGCCCACTCTGAAACCACACGGTCTGGAACCACGGTCACGACCTCGCTGTCGAAAACTCTACGTCGTCTAGGGAAAACCCTCAGTGACGCTCACCGAAATCCCCAGACCTCAACTTCGGAAAAACACTCGAAAACTACACACAAGTCCACGTCTCGCAGATGGGAAATGAAAACTTGAGTCACGACAACTCATGTCAAGTGACGGGAGTACCTGCCCACGAGAAGTAAGGCCGGATGCGTCCCCTAATGACTTAGTTCGCAGCCTCAGGTGTTTCCCGATGATGCCCCAGGCAGAGAATGAGACACCATACTGTGACTAGGAACATAGAACAAGGATTAACTAGGGTCACGCTCGTCAGCGCGGGTCTGACGCCCCCAACCATGAGTGCACACATAGACCATACGCCCTAGGTCAAATCCTCTACTTGGTTCTTCCCCAAAGCCCAGACTCAGGCTGCGTTGAGGGGCCCTATGATAACCAGCCTAAAAATCTTCTTTCTCGGGTCATGCTCTCCACCACTCCTAAGTGGGTCCACACACGCGTGCGCAGAAAAGCTACGACTAGTGGGGGTTTACTAAAGTAGACGTGGTCCAAAATTTTTTGTTGGCCCAGAGTAGATGGCGAACAAGAACGGGGGTTGAATTGTCCCCCAATCGAGATGGTGGATTTTAAAAATAGTTCTAAACTAATCACAGTGGAAACAAAATTAACTACAATGATTAGCCTAAACAGACGTGAGATTAGAATGTTCTCTCAATCTTTCCGATCTCACACGGATATACAATGCAAAGAATGAGTTATCAACGCCCAAATACAAATAGCAGAGGTAGCAATGTGTAGTAGAGTAGTGAATAAAAATCTGTAAATGGACCTGTGAATGGAGATAGAAGAAATGGACAATCGCACAGGCAATCCACATGCAACATGGAGATTTTTAGGTGGTTCGGGACCACGATAGGCTCCCTACGTCCACCCCTCACCGAACCCCGGTGAGGCTTCACTACACGCTACAAACCATTGCAGAACAGGAACGAACCCCAACACTATACACGCAGCTTCCGCAGTAATACATGCACGACGGCACGAGGCCTTGCCTCAAAATGTTGCCACCGTAGCACTCATACACACACAATCGGGGAGCACACCCCGCACTCAAATCTCACACGGAGACACAGCTCCATTCGCATACACAGTGTATTCCGAGTTCAGAAAAATAGGAAGGATCTACAATAAATGCTTAGAGTAAATTATAACCAAGAAGAACATCATAAAGCGATGAATAAGAGATATAGAAAGTTTTCCCCTTGGTTCTCCAATAGTCATGAGAGGATCTTCCTTGAAGCTTAGGTTGGAGAGAGTGGAATCCGCAAGATGTTGGAGCAAATGGTCTTTCCTCTTGAAGATCCAATGTATGTTCCTTCAAATCCCAGCTCCAATCGTACCTGCATACAACAAGAACAAATGAATCAATATGCTCAAAACTCTATCTCAGTTAAAAGGGACATCACAAGTAAATGAATAGCATATTTATAGTATTTCCCCTTTGAATGTCCCACAAATCCCTTCAATCAGTAGGTAGGGTGCGCTGGAAGTCGATCCTTGGAGTGGAAGCAGCCGGACTTGAAGATTAAAAAGGCCAAAATCTTGGACAATGGAGAGCAACAACCGTAGCTCCCAGAACGAGGCTCAGACTCGTAGACGACGCTCTCTACAACTTCTTCTTCCTCCTCCTTGATGGTGCAACGCCCCCCTTCTCGTTCTTCCTCTTCTCCTGCAACAGATAGGGCAATATTAGCGTAGGCTTCTACTTCCCATCGAAGCAATCACGGCTACATATAGCAGCACATTAAGCTATTCAATAGGCCATAAATCCCATTTAAAAACCCTTCTAAACCACACCTAATCCAAGGGTGAAACCTTGAGGGTATAAGTGTAAAAATGGCAAGCCAATCGGACCATGAAATGGGGAGTTCGCAAACAATCTGGAAACTGTGATCCGGGCGAACCAGAGAAAGTGTCGACCCTTAGGGTCAACACTTTTCTCAACACGTTCTGTCTTGTTTGAAAAAACAGGACCCAGGGTGAAAGTGTCGATTCTTAGAGTCAACACTTTTAGCCAGAGGTTCTATTTTGTGTGAAAAATAGACCACCCAGACAAAAGAGTCGACACTTTCTGGAGCCAGTTCTATCTACATTACAAGTAGACCACAGGCACCAAGAGTCTACTCCAGGAGTCGACTCTTGCAGTGCAGATCCAGAAAATGGTCTTATGTGACCCAATTAAACCAAAGACCATAAATCATGAATCATGCCCTATCTAAACACATGGAAATATATTCAAACATTAATTCTTACCATGGATTCAAAGATTTGAGGGCATATTGAAACCTGCACTTTCAAGAAATTCAAATTCATGAGAATTATGAGTCAAAGCATTTGAAGAAACCATTTTCAACCCCATTTGAAAACTTGATTTAGCCAAGTGAAAGACATGCATTTGAATAAAATGAAATGCATTCATATATGGGGGTGATCCTCATATAACCAGCCCATCAAACCACAAACTCTCAGGGATCCAAATTTCAGTCCTAAAATTCAGTTTCAATCCAAAATTGTCCACATTTACATTGAAGTCAAATATGTAATTGACATGCAGTCCGAGAATTTAGGTCAGTTCATTGATAGCTATTCATATCATCAATCAAGCTTGTCAACACATATCAATGCACATGATGATTTCTGAATATTAAGAAATGAACAGGTCAGTACATATGAACTACTAAAGTCGATGCATATAAGGCCAAGGTCTATGCACATTGTGTAAAACACAAGGACGAGGTCAGTGCATATATTGACAAGATCAGTGTACATATAGACAATGGCCGGTGCACATTGTACAAAGCACAAAGACATGGTCGGTGCATAGGAGGACAAGGTCTGTGCAACTGATCAACAAGGTCGGTGCAATGATGAACAAAGTCTGTGCATTGTTGAACAAGGTTGGTGCAAAGGCCAGTTCACATTAACTCAAGGAAACCAATTCTTTTACACAACTCTCACATATCAAAATATGATTTAACAAAGTTGCACATAGAATTCCATTTTACATCAAAATAATCAAGTTCAGTCCAGAGACTAAGGTAGCTCAAACCAACTCAAAACCAGCCAACATAGGATCATTAAACCTCATTCAAGGGCACTTAGAGACATGAATTTCCATGACTTAAACCCATCATATAAACTAACATAGAAGTCAGTTTCATGTTCAAAATTAATCAGATTTCAGCATGAAGGAACCAAGACTTACTACCATCTAGACAAACCAAAACAAGAGACAGGGCTCGAAGAGTCGGGGGTCGACCTATGAGGTCAACCCTTGAAGTAGGAAATAAAAAATCTACCTAAAGGCAGTCCAGTTCAATCCAAGAGCATCCAAACTTGCAAAGCAAAATATCAACATGTGAGCTCATTTGCTACAACATCTATACATACGGATGTTACTCTAAACACATCCAACGTACACAATATATTGTTATCATCCAAACCACTATCAATGACAAAGAGGGAGTGCATCGAACCTAACAATCTCCCCATTTTTGATGATGACAATATATTTTGGCCACCAAGATTCTCTCCCCCTTTGACATTATCAAAAAGTGGGGACACTAGGTGAACAGATATGAAGATTCAAAAAGTAGTGCTCGAATCCAACAATTAACCTCCCATGAGAGGAAGGTGTGTGAAAGAAAACTCAAATGGGCCCTTCACCGGTGCAGACTGCCTTCCCCTTCACCGGCACACCCTTCGGTCCACCCCTCGCCATTCAACTCCTTTGCCGGCATGCTTTTAAACCCTCCCCGGTATGCCTTCAAACCTTCCCTGGTGCGCCTGGCCATCCTTCGCTGGTACACCTCCCCAGGCCTTCCCCGACATGCTCTTAAACTCTTCCACGACGTGCCCTTAGACCCCTTCGCTGGTACACTCTCCCTTACCCTTCACTGGCACACTCCTTGAGCGGTATACCCCCCTTTTTTGATGCTAAGCCCTTCACTGGTACAGGCTGCCCTCTCCTTCACTGGCACACCTGCCAGTTCACCCTTTGTCGATACACCTCCCTCGCCGGTACACCTTCTTCGCCAGCATACCCTTCCAATCCTTCAACGGCACGCCCATGACCTTCCCCAGCGCACCTATCCCCTTTCAGCTTCAACCCCGTGTAGACCATGCACGGACTTCATATTTTGCACACACAAGCCCTGCACAAACTTTGCACAAGTCCTGGCCCCATGTGCACGGACCCTGCACTGACTTCGCCTTCATCTCTGCACGAACCCTGAGCAGCTACATGGACCTTGCCCGCATGTGCACTGACTTCACTCCCATATACACTGACCTTCCTTTAGCCCTTGGCCCCATGTGCACGGACCCTGCACGGACCTTGTCACCCTTTGCATACATGCACTGACGTTGGCCCTCACATGCATGGGCCCTGCACTGACCTTAGTCTGCATGTGCACTGACTTTAGTCCACGTGCACTGACCTTAGTCTGCATGTGCACAGACCTTAGTCAGTGTGTGCACCGACCTTAGTCCACGTGTGCACTGACTTCAGCCCATGTACACTGACTTAGCCTGCATGTGCACTAACCTTACCAGCATATACATTGACCTTGCCCTTTGCATATTCCATAACTACACTGACTCTCTTGGCATATGCACTGACCTTAGCCCATGTACACAGACCTTCTTTCAGCCTCTGGCCCCATGTACACGGACTTCGTTCGCTCGACTGTTGACGATAAATTGGATGGCCCTGAACATTATGCAATGTGCTGTGCACCCTGAGGAGTACTCTAGAATCTCTGTGTGCAAGACAGCAAAGAAGATGTGGGATGAGCTTGAGTTAATCTATGAGAGGACGTCACAAGTGCATGCATCAAAGGTAAATATGCTCACCTCTGACTATTAATTGTTCAAAATGAAGCATGATGAGATGGTTTCTGAGATGTATGCTAGGCTCTCCCAGATCACAAATAGTTTGAAGGCCTTTCGAAAACAGGTTCAGGAGAGTGACTTAGTTAGTAAAATTCTAAGATCCCTGACCCCTGCGTAGCATACTAAGGCCACAGTGATAGAAGAATCTATGGACCTTTCCAGCATGACAGTTACAGAGCTGATAGGATCTCTAATGACATATGAGATTAATCTTAGGAGGAATGCTGAGGACAATAAGAAAGGGAAGACTATGGCTCTCAAGGTATCTCGAAGTAGTGGAGAGAGCAGCAAAGAGTGTGACAGGTTCTCTGATCTAGATGATGCCCAACAAGCAATGCTAACCCGGCAATTCCTGAAATTCCTGAGGACCAGAGGTAAAACCTTCAGGAGAAGGAGGTCACAACAGGCTGGTAAGATCTCCAACTTTAAATCTGACAAGAATAAAAGCTCTGATAAGATTACATGTTGTCACTGTAAAAAGCCATGTCATATGAAAGGTGAATGCCCGGAACTCATGAAGAAAAATGTCAAAGTGCAGAGGAAAAAGCCTCAGGCCATAGTCTGCACATGGCGCAATGAAGAAGAAGACCCAGAGAGCGGATCTTTAGAGGAAGAGGAGCCAGGGCTGTGTCTTATGGCTGACAGCGACAACGAGGTAAGCAATCCGTTCGAAAAGTACTCCATAGATGATTGGGAAGATGCTTACGCTGATTTGCTAGATAAATTTAATTGCCAAACTAAGGAATACAAAGCTCTAAAAAGGAAATTGAATAATGTCATCAATGATAAAGCTCTTGTAAAAAATAGAATGAGAATCTGTTTTGAGCAAACCAAAAACTTTACATGACTGTGCTAGATGCTATGCATGACTATGCTATATGAATGATCAATGATCAGCCTTTGTCTCTCCCTTTGGCATCAGCAAGGAGGGGGTGAAGGTGATGGTTGCCGTGGTGGAGATATGGGGCTAGAGCTGCCAGGAAACTAAAAGGTTTGAGACTCATTAACTTATTGTTATAGCTGGAGAACAATGGTGGCGAGGGAATCCACTTTCTGAGTTAGCTGCTCATCTCTCTATCGAACAAACCAATGAAGAGCCTTAACATTGTCATTGATGTCCAGCAACCACTGATGTAACATTTCACATATATGTTCTGTTTGGGCTTTCTGCTGGGAGCCTACTACATGGACATCTGATGAGGTAGCTTCAGATGGGCGCGGGTAGAAAGCTTCACCAGTGTCTTCTAGATTTGTTGGAAACTGAGCCTTATGCAGTCTGATCATTTCTAGAATTTCATCTCCCACCATATCCAGCTTGTTGTAGACCACATCTAATTTTTCTTCAACTTGTGTCGAGATGTGAGCCATCTTGGTTGTGTCAGCTTGAATTTTCTTTGCAGTGTTGGTGGAGAGATTGACAAGCTCCTGAACCTTTCCTCCGAGACGAATGAAGTCATTTATTTGTCGTATAAGGTTGTTAGAGATAGCTGTTTCATGCCTTGTGGTGACATCTAAGATTTTTGTTGTATTTTTGGTCACCGTTTGCAGTGTCTTGGTAGTAGCAGCAACCACCTTTTCATCAGTTTGCTTGGATGTATCAATAAGTGTGGCATACTTCCGTGACAAGGAATTTTGCTGTTCTCGGATGTCGTATGCATGAATTAACATTTATGTAGTTTTCCATTGAGTTTTAGTGTGGATGTCCATTAGAGTTTTCATTACTTCCCTAGCTTTCTGACTAACATGAATCAGATAATTCATAAAGGCATGTGTGTGTGCATCAGATCAGTATTTTTCGCAAATAGATTTCATCCACCTACTATTTTGATGTTGTTCATTGTGAATTACCTGCACTTCGACGGTGCACTCAACTCTCAAAGTCGAGGGATAGGCGTTGTTCTCCTCACTCCGGAAGGGGTGACGATTCATTTCGCTTACCAGCTTCAATTTCCTACTGCCAACAATATCTCCGAGTACGAGGGTCTCCTAGCCAGTTTGAAGCACACCTATCTTTTAGGCGCGCACCACTTAAAGAGTATAGGAGACTCTCAGCTCGTCCTGCGGTAAGTTCTGTCTACTTACCGCACCCGTGACTCGAAGCTCAAGCCATATTAGGATCTGGTCACTCTCTTGGCTAGGCAATTCCCCAAGCTAATCTATATCCATACTCCCCGATCTCAGAACATTCTTGCTGATGCATTAGCGCCCCTTGTGTCCTCTTTATCTTTCCCTCTCAACCAGAGCACTGAGACTATCGTCGTTCAGAGACTGGACACACCCTCTCTTCAGGATCCTTGGTATGCCAACCTTAGGAAAGCTGTACAGACGAGGGCTGAGAAGAAAGATCTGAAGGAAGTGTCTTTGGCGGAATTAGAAGAGATCTTGGAGGAAGAAGAATTGCCCTGGCACCATGAAATCAAGCTATATTACAAAGATGGATCGTTCCTAGAAGGGTCAAATTTCGAGCAGCGTAAGGCTATCCGAAGAGCTGCCTCGAAGTACACTATCATTGCTGGAGAACTATACAAGCATGCTCTCAATGGAATGCTCATGAGATGCTAGGATGATGATGAAGCTTGGAAGGTGGCCGAAGCAGCCCATTCAAGCGAGTGCGGAGGTCATGTCAAAGGCCAGGCTCTAGCAAAGAAAATCCTTAGGCAGGGTTATTATTGGCGCACTCTCGAGGAAGATTGCTCTCCCTATGTCCCGAGGTGTCTTAAGTGCCAACTCCATGCTGACAAAATCCAAGCTCCTTGTAGTGCTCGTGATTTAGTGGATCCTTAGCGGGTCGAGTCTAGAATTTATTCCGGTGATTTCAGATGATTTTTACAGATTTTTGGGCTATTTTTGGGCATTTAAACGAATTAGTTAAAGTATGAGGTGCGGGAGATGATGGTGATTGCTCAAAATTTTATGGAGGACCAGGTGAGGGGGGTGGCCAATCAAGTTGGCATCTCCTTTGAAGAGAAGGCGAAGAAAGATGTGAGAGCGGCATGTACCAACATTTGTAAAAGGTGGTGTACAGCTATCATGCAGAAGGAAAGGGCTCAGCAAAGAGGGGTAAGAGATGAGGATGGAAAAGCGGTAGAGGGGGAAAACATTATGTCACTATAAGGATAGTATCATGGAATGTGAGAGGGGTAAGGGGGCAGAGAAGAAGAGAGTACTCAAAGAGTTGGTGAGGAAATGTAAGATTGATATTCTATTCATTCAAGAAACCAAATGTGAGGGGACGGGGAACGGCTTTTAAGGGAGCTAGGGGGTTCAAGACTCACCAGAGGTGTTGCTTCTCCGGCGGAGGGGAGGTCAAGGGGCATTATGATCCTTTGGAACCCTTTTGAGGTGAAAGAGATTTTGGGGGATAGACACATTAGTAAGTCGGCTATTTCTATTCATTTCACTTCGGTGAAGGATAGCTTTTCTTGGGACTTCACTGGGGTGTATAGGCCACAGGGGAGAGATAAGAAGCGTCCTTTATGGGAAGAGTTTATCAGCTTACACCTTTCTTCGATAGGCCGTGGTGTGTCGAAGAGGATTTTAATGCGGTGGCAACCTTGTGGGAGAGGACGGGAGATAGTGCTCACACTAGGGATATGGATGACTTCTCTGCGTTCATTGAGGAGGCGGCTCTGGTGGATATTGGCATGGCACATGGCTGTTTTACCTGGTTTAACATGGGAGCAGATGCTTCTTACTCGACACTAGATAGGTTCCTGATTTCTGTGGATTAGGAGGATCAATATCCTCATGTACAGGTTTTTCCTTTGGCTAGATTTGTGTTAGATCAGAAGCCAATCCTCTTGAAGATCAGTCGCTTGTAGGTAGGGTTGTCAATGGGCCAGGCCGGCCGGATAGGCCCACGAACTTAGCTTGATTTCGGGCCGAGCCGCAAGGCCATTTCTAGCCGATCACAACCTCGAGGTTAGACAAGCTGAAAATGGTAAACTAGTAGATCCCACATTGTTCGAGGTATGATCGGATCACCACTGTATCTCACAGCATGTCGTCCTGACTTTGAATACAATGTATGTCTATGTGCTCATTTTTAGTCATGTCCTAAAGAATCTCATGTATTGATTGTTAAATAGATTTTTCGATTTTTGATTGGCACAATAGACTTTGGCTTGTGGTTTCCCATCGGTAGTGTATTTGATTTGATTACATACACCGATGATGATTATGCTGGACTTATTGTTGATCGCAGAAGTACTAGTGGGTACTGTCAGTTTCTCGGTGGGTGCCTAGTTTCATGGGCCTCTAAGAAACAACATTCAGTAACTCTCTCAACGGCCGAGGCTGAATACGTAGCCACCGAAAGTTGTGGAGTCCAAGTACTTTGGATCAAAAATCAATTACTTGATTTGGATGTTGAAATGAAATGTGTTTCAATCCTGTGCGATAATACTACTGCAATCAACTTGTCAAAAAATCCTATACAACATTTTAGGACAAAGCGCACTAACATTCGGCATCATTTTTTGTGAGATCATGTAGTTAGAGGAGACTTTGAATTGTAATCCATTGATATACAATCAATCAGCACATATTCTCACAAAGCCCCTAAGTTAAGAACAATTCACTAGGATCACAAGAGAGTTTGACATGTGCAAGAGTGAGAGGATGCACTCCTAGGTCTGTGCTAGGTTAAGTGTTGCATGTGTGTATAAGTTCGATGCATAAATGGTAGATTGTGTGAAAACATGCATATCTTGTATGTTTTTCTTCATTCTTGCATGATACCACCATGTATGCTTGATTGTAACTATATGTATAGAGCACCTTCCTTGAAAAACTTCTAGAACTAAATAACTCCTTGTTAAATAACTGTGAACCTAGTGACATTAGGATCAAAGGCATTTACTGAGGGGGAGTTTCAGAAACTCCTATAATAGACATCTCAGAAGGGTCCCTCATTTCTTCTAGTTTAAAAAAAAGCTCACATGGGGATGTTTTAGTAAAACACTCCTTTTAAAGTGACTCCTTGACATAAAATAGGGTTTTAATTCAACAAAACCCAAAAGCAGGGCTGCGACCTGCTACTTCTTGCTCTTCTGGACTACTGCGCTTGGGATATGTGGCCAGCTCCCAATAGTGGAGAAGAGGACAAAGTTTCACCATCATGCCTCTGCCCCTCTGTGGGTGGAGCTTGCTCCTTATAAATTTCGGCAAATAGAACTTGGGAATACTTGTCCCACCGAGCGTGCCAGTTTGTTTATACGCGGAATGTGTTGTAACGGCGATTGAAGCGTTCCGCCAAATCTTGAAGGAACTCAGCATAGCAAGGATATCTATATAAGGCCGCTGTGACCGCATGACAAATGTCAACAAGGTCTAATAGACAGCTATAATGGTGAAGAACACTCATTAGCCATTCCATGGCTCCCAAATGAAATCTATGAGAAGGAATCACAGGCCATCTTCCATACCAACTAGGTGAAGAGCCACTCACGATTTTGTCAAGCAGACATAGTTTGTCATATCCTTCGCTAGCAAATTCTGTCCCAGAAGGAGTCAAGAAGCATCCAGGAATGGCATCTGATAGTGTCTTGTGCTGGTTCCCCAAATCCCAAATAGCTGGTGCAAACGATCTCATTTTAGTGGGACAGCCAGTCTCAGCACTGAAGAAGCCCAACTGGGAGGCTGTCGGAAACTGAATATGACGACCATTATTCAGGGGAACGCTGGGAAAAGAAGTCTTGCAGCTACCCAACATGCTATCACGGCCATTCAAAATAGCCCTTTCAATTTGGCATTGGACTGCAGGCAAACTAGTGTCGTCCTCCTCCATATCCGGAGGTATGAAGTTCTGGATAGAAGGAAATAGATGTTTATCTAAAGGAAAATGCCTCGGATATCTGCGAGGGCGTTGATACTCATAATAACTCTTCTGGAGCGGGTTGGGATATCCCAACCGATGAGTGAGAACGGTGGGTCTCACCCACCTTTCTCACATCCATCCCTCTCGTGTATACCTCAAGATTTGGGTAAATCTTAAGAGAACAAAATTATGTATTATTATTTCACATAGTGGATCGCTGTCGGTTTGCCCCGTATTTTTCCCTCTTCATGTCGAGGGAGGGTTTTTTACGTTAAAAATCTGATACATCTTGTATGATTGCGTTCTTGTTGGTTTGATAATTTTTCGACTCGGATATTTGCGTGTGGATACCGTAAAAATTATTGTGGTTGCACAAGGCCGCCAAAGGTGTGCAGATAAATTTTATTTCCGTGTTGATTTCTCCGACTACACATATATTTGTGTCTAGTTTATTCTCCCGAGCTCCCCAACATATGCCACGAGGAAAAGGATGCGCACAGAATCTAGTTGTTGGTTCGAGGTGGAACTGACAATGTGTGCTCTCTATAACTTGTAGTATGGCATTCAGATTAGCTAACAAGCGCATGGAAGGGTGTAGTGATTCAGTCAAGAGTCATGTAATAGGAGAGGATTACCTGTAGGAAAGGGTTACTTGAATGCAGAGTAAGACGTACGGAAGTGGAGTCGCCACTGCGTGAAGTCACCAGTATTGTGTTCGAGGGTTGAGACAAGAATGGATCGGATTAGTCCCATATCGAAAATATTGGACTCTGCATACGTAGGTTTACATCTGTAACTTGTAAGATATCTTTTGGGGATAAAATCGTATGGGCAACTGCCAGGGCTAGTTATAGTGAACCAATCATGAGCTATGTAAGAGCTATCCGGACACAGAGGAAGACATACTGAATCATGAACTATGTAGGAGGAGAAGGCTGTGCGCGGGAAAGAGCTAGATGGGAAGGCTGTTCGTAGGAAAGAGCTATCTGGAGCTATCAACTGTGTCCATAGACTCGGAGTAAGACATATTGAAGTGGAGTCGTCATAGTGTGGAGTTGGAGACGAACCACACGGAAGCGGCTACGCTTATATATGGTGACCCAGTCATGACCCATATATGGTGACCTAGTCATGACCCAGTCATGAGCTATATATCTAGGAGGAGAAGGTTATACAAAATAAAAAATAAATATTTTCTCGATCCTTGCGACACGCTGATCGCAACGGTACACTCGTGGGTAGGTGAACGACTTGGTTCACCCGCTACAGGGTTCCGTAGGCTTGCCGAAACACACACGCGGGAATCAGAAAATAGGCAGAAAAAATCGTGGAACGCATTTCGACCTCTAAAACTGACCCGAATCGCACGGATCCGAATACGAAAGATGTCCAGAAGATAATTTTGGACAGAACGGGCACAAATTCTCTGAGAAAGCAAGTCCGAGACCCGAGAAGAAGGATCCGAAGGGTCCAGGACATCACACCAACACTGTGTAACGGTCATGAAGCAATGGTCAAAACACCTCGGGAGTCACGCTGACCTCACGGGGTACGTGGTCAGACGTTGGACCGTGTACTCCACCGACGTTCAGGACCATTGAATGGTCTATCTCAGGGCCGTGTAAGGGTGTACACGGTCTGTGTTAGGACCGTGTACATCTCGCCGTCCTGAGAACGGTGAACCTCGCCAGAAAACGCCAGTTCGGGCCCCAAATGAGCCCGGTTGAGGGGGAAACGTAGGGGAACTCACCCCCGAGCAACCTAGCATGCATCTACACCCTCCAATCGCGAAATCGCAGCTCAAAACACTAGATCGGGCGCTTTTCCCTTCCTGACACGAAACAACCCACTCTCGACCTCGCCTCGACCTAAAAATCACGGGGAAGGAAGACATGGAGCTAGGGAACGTCACCTTACCTCGTTCTCGCTTCGAGGCGGGCCAGATCGAGCCCAAACCACGAAGAACGCTGCTAGAAACCCTCATCCTTCACGCTTCCCATGAACACCGCACGCCACCACGATCGTCTCGCCGCCACCTTCGCCGCCACGCCGTCGCCCACCGCCGTCTGCAGTCGGAGGGACGTGCCGCATCGTCGTCGGTCAAGGAGAGAGAAAGAGAGAGGGGGTGCTCGGTTCGGTCACGGGAGGAAGGAGGAAGAAGAAGAAGAAGAAAGAAAAAAGAAAAAGAAATGGGTTATTTATAGTCAAAAGCAAAGGGGTTGGAGGAGTGAGTTTTAAGAACATCAGAGATTTCAACTTGGCTCTTCTTTGTAGATGGTTGTTGAGACTTGAAGTGAGAGATAGTGGGCTATGGCGTCAGATCAGAGATATTACAGCAGATTGACCATCATCTTTGCATAGTGTCTCATCGATTTGGAGAGGCATCATCCTTTGTAGTGACTTTATCAGAGCCTGTGTTCGTGTTAGACTGGGTAATGGGATGAAGAGCCAGTTCTGGAAGGACATGTGATGTGAGGACTTCACTCTTGAGGAGGCTTTTCCTATACTCTTTGCTATTGCAGCTACTCCTTTGGCTTTGATGACTCATTCATATGACAGTCAACTCTTTGGTGGTACTTGATCGCCTATCTTTAAGAGGAACCTTATGGACGAGGAGATGGAGCAACTAGGGAGCTTGCTATCCTTGCTCACTTAGTTTAGGCTGGTGGACAGTACAACAAATAGGTGGGTGTGGAGATTGGATAAGAAGCATTCTGGGTCATATTGGCATACTCCCTTATCTCGGATGGGGTGTGCGCCCCCGCTTTGCTCCACAGGTCTGGAAACTCGAGCCCGTTGAAGGTCAAGTTATTAATATGGAGGATTTCTTATGGCCAGCTGCCTATTTGTGATAGGATTGCACCTTTTTGTCAGGACATCACCACTTTGTGTTCTTTTTGTGGAGAGGTAGAGGAGGCCCTCAACCATCTCTTTACGGGCTGCTCCTTTTCCCAAGAGGTATGGGATTGGATTGGTAGCAAGATCCATCTTTCTTTGGGCCGGTTTGAGAGCCTGTAGCAGCTACTCCTCAAATGGCACAGGACATGGATCCTCAAAGGGGATTGATTCATCTGGTGGCTCATCCTTCGCGCGACCTTGTGGGCCTTATGGAGCGAAAGGAATAGTAAAATTTTCAGAGGGAAAACAAGAGTGGAGGAGAAGATAGTGTCTTTTGTTAGTGAGTGAGTGTGTGAGTGGGCTAAACATCTTTGTAGAGTGGAGTCCCACAACTC
>JANBPO010008690.1:0-15525 GCA_024336825.1 Amorphophallus titanum
GTCAACTTCTTCCCTACAGCCTTATAATTGGCTTCATTATCAGTGACTAGTTGCACAATATTGTCCTCTCTAATTTGATCTATCATCTTATCCATCAGATGAAACAAATAATTTACATTCTTTTCATAATTTGATGCCTCTACAGATTTAACAAATATTGTACCTTTAATGCAATAGACTAGAAAGTTAATCATGGACTTCTTCGTGGTACTAGTCCAGCCATCACACATGATGGTGCATCATCTCTCCATCTAGATATGCTTGAAACTTTCAACCCACTAATGGAGCTCCTCAACCTCTCCCTCAAGGCCAGGCCCGTATATATCTCGACGTGGCGGGACCTTCAAGCCAAGGCCAACATCTGCTATGACATCTAGCATAGGTTGGAAATATTCTGATTCAACTACTTGTGCAGGGACACCTGCATGGAAAAACCATTCGCAAATACTTTTAAATACATGCCCTGCAACTTCTCCTGATTTTTTTACCCCTCTCAATACTTGCTTGATTTTGGTTGTGTAACAATTTGCCTTCTAGCTGTCCATGGGGACTCCTCTCTGTAGGGCTGCACCAGTGTTAGGACGCCGTGCAACTATACTAGAGTATGTCCCTGAACCTATAGGTGATTTTCATTTCCTTCGAGCGGCTTGTTCACGCTCTATTGCTTCAGTAAACTCTGAATCTGAATCCTTAGTGTCTTCCTCATCATCATCATCCCTCCTTCACCTTCTGCCCAAAATCTCCTCAACAATTTCAGTTTGATCTTCAGCCCTTTGTTGCATCCTCTCTTTTTTGCCTAGAAGACACTGGCGTGTTCTTCTCGAACCTCTCGGGGACATTTGTCATATTGTTTGACCTCTCGTCTTATCCCAGCCAAATGTTACTTTTCTCTATTAATTCCGCCATATATCTCCTTGTCACAATAATTACATTTCACTTTTATTCTCCCAACATCAACTAAGGTGAGGTGGGCCCATCCTGGATCCTCCTGCCCTTACTGCTCCTGACCTTGTTCACGTCTAGGCATGACTTAACATCTCTGTGGATAAATTTGTTTAAGTTTAAATTCGTCGAAAAGGGGAGGCAATTAATTCACCCCCCTCTCGATTGCCTCTTAACCAGGCCAACATGGTCTGTGGAGGGTCAGCAGATGGCCTGTTGTGATTTAGATTGCGCCTATGGGGCCGGGGGAGGATCCCTGTTGACGAATATCTGGTGACTAGTGGATGGTCTCTCACAGACTGAAGATGCTGGTTGTTAGGACTCGAGAATGACGAGATCCGTATGCCAGCGAGGCCTTGGGTATCCGATCATGAGGTGTGCCTTTTCCCAGATTGGATCTAGGATTTGTTAGAAGTTGTCTTCTGGCAAGAGTTGGTTCAGTGCTACGAGTGGTGTTCGGGTTGCCTGGTGTGAGCTGGTAGAAGCTCAGTGTTGGTTGCCCCTGGGGCAGGGCGTGAGATCGGTTAGCGGGTTGTGAAGCTCGCATTTTGTTGGTCCGCCGAGCGTGGGCGTTGACCGGTGTTGGTTTCTGTGACGAGGGTTGCGTGTCCCCGGTGAGCAAGATGCTGGCAGCGGTGCCGTGGTTGGTTTTTGTGTTGGCTGAGGTGACGCTAGGTAGTACTTCTTGCATGTGCCTACTCTGATGACCGATGTGTCTTAGATTATGAGCGAGGCATTGTCTATGATCATTGTCTGGTCGTGTCTCTTAGGACCATGATTTTTACGAGTATCGATGTTTGGCTGGGGCTCTGACGGCATCGTCAGTTGGTTTATGGCATTCTCCCCTTGCGGCTTGGTGCTAGTCCTAAATTTCGAGGATGAAATTCTTATAAGGGGGGAGGGCTGTAATGCCCCAATTTTTTTTTAGATATTTTTCGGATCTGGATCCGTGAGTTTCATATCATTTTCAGGAGTCCCGGAGAGTGTTTTATAGTTTACGCGTGTTTTCCCATGATGAGCCTTCGAAATCTTGTGCAGGGTAAACCATTGCATTCTCTGACTCTAGAACAGTACTAGCACGTTGTGCTCTTTCTGAGGATCGTGGAGGTAATTTTTGCCAAGCGGGGAGGGGAAAGATGAAGACTTGGACTCCACGCGGTGTCGGTGACGAATCTGGTCCTACGCAGGAACAGAGTACCGACTGTCAGTGCTGGAATTTTTGTGGAAGCTCCCAAACTTCGATGACAGCAAGACCAGTGCCAAAACTTCTAACATTGACTTGGGGTGGTACAGGAATTTTGGCGGGAGCCGATGTAGCCTTCGCCAGGTGTGGCGGAGCTGGAAGCAGGGCCTCTGTCTTCTGCCGAAGACTATCACAGCACTATAGCTTCTGGTAGTTCTTGTCACCACGAACAGCCCCGAACTCTGATTTGGGCACAGTCGGTGGTGTTGGAACCGTTGTCAAGCTCTCTTCGAAACAAGATCCACGGGAGTGCCAGAAGATGTCAGGGTAGGCCACTGCAACTTAATCACTGACGGGGTGTCAGCTCTATCCTAGAGTGGACTGAGATGCGCACCCAGAGGAGAAAAGAGAGAAGAATTTAATACGGTGTCCGAACGGATCCCCACTTATTTACGGAGGAAGAAGACTCCTCGAAGAAGGTGTCAGCCAAGTCCCATCATCATATCTTCAGACCACTGGTCGTGGCAGTGTCTGCACTCATTCTAAGGTTGCTGACTGGGGCTCTTCTGCGCAGTCGGGCTAGATCGCTTCCCCTTGATAGTCACAAAGTCGGATGAAGGCGAGACGACCACCGTTGCAAAGTAGACTTGGAGATGCTTCTTCTGATACCTCTTGGGCCTTCAGGAACGTCAGGATGATGATGCTGCTTCCTCTGCAATCTTCAGGTATTCTGGGCTACGAACTGGTGGACAGTAGATTGAAGGTATTGGGGGGGATGGGGTTTATGGGAGTGGAAGTGAGGTGGAAAGGTGTGGGGGTGGCCCTTAGCTATGAGGAGGCCTGGGAGGGGGTGTTCTAAGATGTGGGAGGGAGAGAATGAGGGCTGGAAGAGGGTGTTTGTGGTGGATGAGTGGAGAGCTACGAATTTTGGGTGGGGAGGGTGAGAGGGAGGGGGGAGATATAAATTCTTTTTCAAGTGGAAATACATATAAAGAAGGAGAAGGAAAAAGCAGATACATCAGGCCTCGGGCCCATTCTGCGGATCAGGGGATGAAGACTCCTCGGCACTAGGTGATCTGCCCCCGGCACCCTCGGCGATGACTGACCCAGGCACTGACCCCACCGGCGTGGGAACTGCCTCGGTCATGCACCGTCCTGAGGCAGCTGGAGTTGGTGATCCCTCAGACGCAGAAGAACCTCCTTGACTGGCACTCTCGCTCGGCCCTGAGCTAGGAGAGTCAGAGGACGCCGCATCCGAGTCATAGCACTGCCCCGATGGAAGAGTGACCACCCCTGGTGCCTGCTCCTCAGCCCAAAAGATGGCTCGGTCATAGCCCTGGGCGAATCCCTTCCGGATGTCTTGGTGAAAGCCCAACTCGTAGTAGAGGAGGGTAGCCTTTTAGAGGTCGACCTGATAGGCCTCTGAGTGCTTGTACTGCTCGAGTGCCTCCACTCCTGCTGACTCCACCCTACTCGCGAGCTCAGTAGACTTCTGCTCTGCCTCGGCCAACCTCTGCTCCACCTCAGTCGACCTCTTCTCTGCCTCAGCCCGCGCAGCCTCAGCTTCCGTCCTAAGTCGCTCGGCCTCCTCAGCTCAGCCCCCGAGCTCCGCACGCTCGGTCTCCCACTGGCCATCACGCTTGGTCTGAGCTGCACGATCCTGCTCCAGAAGCTTGCTCTTCAGCTCGAGAGAGGCACGAACCTGAGCCAGCTCCTCAGCGGATGCCCGAGCCACCGCCTGGCTCAACTTTGCCTGTACTCGAAGTGGGGTGACCTCCCGCGGAAGCTCCTCGAGATCGGCAGTGAGTCGAGTGATCTTCCTGTCGGACGCCCCGACTGCCCAAGCAAAAGTCGATTGCTCCAACTCCACCCGAGTGTAGGCGTCGACTATGTCGGCCCCCATTTGGGCGAGAAACAAACTGCCCTCCATGATCATCTCAAGGACTGCGGACGGAGGACGCTGCCTATCTCCTCCTCACACTACCCCCAAGCCTTGTTGCTTAGACGATCTGTGCTCGTTGTTTGCTGGCTTAGGTCCCAGTGTCTCGACCGGGTTCGTCCCACGTCAGATTTGGTATCAGAGCAAGTTTTCAACTTGCCCTTACTTGTCGAGTCCTAGGCCCTGACCACCCGTGCTAGTGAGTTTGTTTCAACCACCATCTGACTCCCCTTAATGGCCACCTGTAGTGGTACCCCCTATCAGCCCCCAGGTCAGTCCACCATGGCTAGTCCAGGTCAACCTATGCATGTCCCTAGTGAGTCCATTCTTGGACAACTTCCCCACGCCAGCCTAAACCAACCCCCTCCACCCCATAGTGAACCCCAGGTGGGACAGCCATCTCGGCCCAACCCTCTCCAAGGAGGTGACTCATCCCTCATTGACACCATTCTTGAGTAGTTTCGGTAACTAGGGGGCGAGTGGATGCCATTGCAACTCAGCTAGATGGACAGGATGCTCGCTTGACTCGTGTTGAGCGAGTTCAGCCCCAGGAAGACCCCCACCAGGAATTTTACCTTGAAGCAGAAATTTTGACACGACCTTCCCAATGGTGCCTCCTGCGCCTCGATTAGTGCCCGTTTGGACTAAAATCGAGCAAGCAGAAGAAAAATTTCAAAATTAGGCCTAAAATCTCCCAAAAAGAGTTTTGCACGGAAAATGATGAAAATGTCTGCCATCGGCGACGCATGAGGTGTCAAAATGCTCCTGGCGAGATGAGGAACTCATTCCCCTACCTCGATCGCGATGAAGCCCGCAAAATAGTGCAGATCAGACGACGGGGCGTCGCGACTCTTCTCGACCCGTCTCGTCTCGACGCTCCCCGAACTGCGGAATAGAGGGTACCACCTCGACCTACGCATCGAGCCCGTTCCAACGGTGCCTCTCACGACCCAGTTCGACGTCGTTTCGACCAAAATCGAGAGAGATTGGGAGAGGAAGAGAGAGGGCATTTGAGGGAGAGAGAGAGGAAGAGAGAGAGAGAGAAATCGAGAGTGAGGAGAGAGAAGGGAGGGCGTGGGTTCAAAAGGACTGATCTGGTAGCCTCATAATGATAAGGACACTGGTCAGTCCTAGGAACCTCCTCCAGACCTCAAAAGAGGTGTTTTTGGAGGTTTACGTTGGCATTTTATACTCTCTGGATGAGCTTCAAAAACTATGTGGGTTTAACAAATAGAGCTTGGAATGCTTCTGGTGGATCGACACAGTAGTGACCTTGTGTCGACGCAGCTTCATGTATCCTTGAGTCTGCTGGCGACCTGGCCTTGATGGCGTCGACGTTGGATAGACGGTGCGTCGACGCATCCTTTGTGAATGGGGTTTACAACACTTTCTGTGAAGGCCATTGCATCGATGCCCTGAGATAGTAGGGTCGACGCATCCTTTGTTGAAACTACCTTACAGGCCATTTGTCACTGGTATCACCTATTTGTCAGCCTTATCTATATATTTATCACCCTTATGCACCATTTGTCACCCGTAACAGTTATTTTTCACCCTTATTCTTCAATCATCGTTGCCTTTATCTTCAGTTCTTCTTTCTCCAGCTTCAACGAGACTGGAGTCGAATCCAAAGCCTTGTGGACTCGACTCTCCTTCTGCATTTTCCTTATTTTCAGTCTGGCCACCTACTTTTCACTATTACCAAGCTATTTGTCAACCTTATCTTTTATTTGTCACCATTGACCACCCATTTGTCACCACTATGCGTTGGGAGCCGTCGCCTTCTGCCACCCTTGCTCAACATTTGTAACCCTTGTTCGACAGAACCTCTGTATGTTGATTGCATCGACGCAGTGAGACTGCAGGGTCGACACAGTAGACTTGAACTTGCAGTTCTCAACTGAATTCTACTACCTATTGATTTTCCTTTATTTTCCCAACCTTTTCTTGGTTTCTATGTAGCATGCACCTCGATTTCTGTGCAACCATCAATTTCATCACCTGCCTTGATTTGTGTGCATTTCTGTGCAGCCAACAATGTCCTAACTTCTAGGAGCATATTCCATGTAATTTGGTCTGCCAAGATCCTCTCTTCAAATCTCAGTTTCCCGCAAGGGCTGGCACGAGTAGCTTACACGGTAATTTTCAGAGTTTAAATCCCCCACGGTTCTCTAGATCTTCTTACCCAGATGAAGTGGAGAACTGGATTAACGAGATGAACCACATATTTGACGTCATGCAGTGTATCGATCAGGAGAAGGTCCGTCTTGCCACATTCTAGCTAAACAAAGATGCCCATACTTGGTGGAAGTCTATGCCTGTACCGCTTGTAGACGCACCACATACGTGGGATGGATTTCTTACTCTTTTCAAAGCAAAATACTTCTCTGAGCACGTCAAGGAGTGAAAGGATATGAAATTCACTTCTCTATGGCAGGGCGTGATGTCAGTGGCAGAATATGAACTTCAATTCTCTCTTCTAGCCCCTTATGCCACACATCTGGTGAGCACGGATATCTTAAAAGTTAACCGATTTATGGACGGTTTAAGGCTCAGCTTTATTCAACAACTTAGGTCTCAAAATATCTATACATATGTGGAGGTGGTCCAATGGGCACATCTATGCGAAAGGACCTTGGAGAAGGTCGATGAACTTAGAGATAGGAAAGAGGAGTCGAGCCGGAAGCATGATAGGCGAGAAGAAATTGAAATGAATGATGACGAGTCCCATCACAACAAGAGGTCCTACAATGGGAACATTAATGGTAAACGGAACCATAATGGTAATGGAAAAAGGAGGGAAAATGGCAATGGTAATGGAAATAGTAAAAGAGGCAAGGAGGAGGAAGAAGGGCAGGTCATGGCGACTTGCACATTTTGTGAAAGGTTCGGGCACTCGACTGAAGAATGTTAGAAGTGTCTCGACACTTGTCTTAAATGTGGAAGTTGGGAGCATTGCTTGCCCATGTGTCCTCTCATAAAGGAACAATCTTCAAGGGATAACAATGGATGCGAGCGATGAGGCTGACTTAATGTCATCTTGGACGGAGAAGGTAAGACGATTAAAGGTATCACCTTGACTTGTTTACATATTAGTACTGTCTTAATTATCAGTCCGACTAATTAAAATACACTCTCCGCAAATGGAGTCCTGAACTAGCCGCTGCTTGTGAGGTTTGCCTCCTCCTATATATGAGATATCGTCGCGCTGGTGCGTCCCGGCTGTGATGGCGCCTGCATGCAAAGGCAACCAGACGGGTTCGATCATGTCATGTCGCCTTCACGTTACAAAAATGGGTTGGTCTCCAAGTTGAGAAAGGGAAAACCAAACAAAGTAGGAAGCAGAATCTGTAAAGAAAGGGTAGAGCGCATGTGGAAGAAGTTTAATAAGTCCCCTCTCGGCGTGGGGAAAGCACGCAGGTCACCCTAGCTATGGAAAGCGATGGGAAGGCAGGCTGGACAGCTAGCTACTTCTGTCGTCGGGACGACTAGCTAGGAGTGCCTGCAGGGCCGGCATGGCATCTCGCCGAAAGCGATCACAGTGTAGGCATGGCTGGGCGTGCAATCGAAGTCGACAAATTAAGGTAAGTAGTAGAAGAGGGAAGACGACGTGTGGAAGAATCTGTCACCGTTGAGCGAACCATGGGCTTTTATGATCTTAATATTTCTCCGTCCTTTTGCGGAAATTCTGAGGATATCATTGTAATAGCATCCGGGAGGGTTGACCTACGCGCTTTGTATATAAAAGTAACATATCTGGTAATTGTTCCTTAATGTAAAATAAGAAGTCTCAGTGCGACAGTAGATATAGGGAGGCACATCATCTCTTCAAAGTACGTAGATCTTTGTATTCTTATGTTTTGACCCCTTCTTCTCTCTTCTTTCTTCCTCCTCTGTTGTGTGTCCATCTCTACGGATACTCCAATTTCTAATAATATGAAGTGAAGTGACCCACTTACGCCTTTGTTTAGCTGCATAACGCGGACAAGTTTATGATCACAAGCTAGCTCATGAATCGTGAACCTCGCTTGTCTCGTTGTTAACCATTCAAATTGAGGTTATGATATAAAAAATGAGTTTGTATAACAAAACCAAACGAGTTTACATGTTTAAGTACCACAGGGACTCCTTTTATGATCTTGCATGTTAAGTTAGGTGTCACACCTACTAGACGGGAGAGATGAATATGAGCAGCCTGAATTGAAGCCTCTATTGATATAGGACCATGTCCAAATGCAAGAACTGGAATAGCTTTCATTGACACAAGAAGGAGAGGCTGACAAAGTGCCAGAAACGGACGACAGCATGTTCTAGGGACAAGCAGCAGTCAAAGAAAAGAAGAAGAAGCAAAAGAAGAAAAGAAGAGCCGGCAAGGCCATGGGGGAGATGGTGCTCTCCTGTAATACCCTCTCTGCTCTCTTCAATCTGCCCAATGAGGAAGATGAAGATGAAATATGCTTCATACCCGCTGTTGGGGCAAGACAGGCCGAAGCCACCACCGCTACCATGCAACTTGGTCAGGCCAAAAATGGGGGCGCCAGCCACCCACCAACCATAATATTATCTTCAGGTGAGAGCAGCCCTATAAGATACCCTCTCCAGAGGTCAAGGGAGTCCAAATCCCTTTGCCTTAAGGCTTATACACTCAAATGGGGGAAGCACCATAGTCCCTTCCTTTCTTGAATTCCTAAAGATGTCAAAGGGCAAGCAGCCATGCCAAGATGCCAGCCCTGCGGTCGGGGGCACTCACCCGTAGCTTCAGCAGCCTTCTGGTGCTCCACATGAAGACAAGGCCCACCTGATGGCAGGCGACGAGGGACAGTAAGAGGATGACACCCAACAGAAAGGTGCAGACTCGGAGTCCGATGAAGCAAGTCCGTCAGAGGTTGCAGTTCAAGGCTCTTCCAAGCCCAAGTGGGCAGAAGAAATGAAGTTATCTAATGTCCGAGCTGGGAGCAGGATAATGAAACTACTAAAAAAACTTCTGGCAAGGTTCACTATTGTTGACACCTATTTTTTGCCGATAGGTTGAGTTATTCCTTTTACCACCATTGGTTGATGCCTCGAGTTGTCCATTACTCATTGGGCTATTTCCCGGCATGCCTACGGGCTTATTTTATGGGTACCTCCCTCCTTGGCTTGGTTTGCTCAGATTTATGACTTAATGGGCCTTGATTTTACTTGATTTATCTCATTTGTCCGTCATTCTCATCTGCCCCAATCCCGGACTCAGCGGCCATGACGGATCAGTGATGGTGCGTTATGTGGCATAACGCACCTCCACTAGTCTGCTATGACTACCCGAGTGATTTTTATTAAACGTAACGACCCAGAAACTATAACGGACCAATGGGGGTCCGTTAAGGCCACCTGAACGTGGAAAATCCACAATTTTTCCATGACTATAATGGTCATGGAAGGGGGCGTTATACTAACGACCTATCTAACATATGCATGAGCATAACGGACCAGTTGTGGTCCGCCATATGAGTATAACGCGCCAGAGGCGGCGCGTTAAACACATAACGGTCACTGGAGTGACCGCAATGTGAGCTGGGCGGCGAATGGGTTCGGTTTGAAACCGAACCACTCCCCGGTCGACCGAAATCGATGGGTTCGCTTACAAAAACCTGTAAAAACTTATAACCAGCCATGCCATGCATCCATACCATGCAATAGAAGCTAGAAAACATAAATACAATGCCCATAAATGATTAAAAATACTAATTACCACCTTTTAGGAAAAAACTAAAAATGGATATTAACTAGGCCAAACGGCCATGGATGGGCGTGCATGTGGTATGGAAATCATCCTAGCGCGGAGGTGGTTCCATCACCCTACCTCATTCGCCCCGAAACCAGCATTTCGGCCGCATGCGGGCAAGGTGGGAACCGTGCCCCACTCGTCTCGTCTCGATCAACTGCACGTTCATGCTTGATTTCTTTGTGTCCCCTGTAGTCCCTTGATCGTTTTAGTAGAAGCTCCCATTGTTCATTTCATTTGTTTGTTGCTTCCTTTTGTATTTTAAGATATATTATTCTGGTGAAAATTTGACAGCATCTCCCCTGGACCGAGATGCAGGGGGGGAGAGGGGGGGTAAGCGGGTATGCATCTGCGGATGAATCCTAGATGGCCCCTGAATAGTATGAGTGCACATGGAAGTGGAAACACTCAAAACCATAGCGTTAAATCATGGTGAAAAACCTAGCAGAGAAGAATCTAAAACATGGAAGGCCACCAGATAAGGGGTACAGCAAGCCCACTGGATATGCTCGTGCACAGCCATCAGATAAGGGGCTTCAAGAGAGCCACCAGATATAGAGGGGTGGAAGCCACTGGATAACATGCTCAAATGAGACACCAGATAAGGAAGAGGTGGAAGCCACCAGATAACCTCCTCGAATGAGTCACCGGATAAGGAAGAGATGGAAGCCACTAGATAATGGTGTGGACGGAGTCATCAGATGATAATGCTTAGACAGCACCGGATGACAAGGTTAGAGGGGCCACCGGATGATGAAACACGAGGGTCACTGGATGACAACCTTGGATGGGCCACCAGAGAAGGGAGCGGGTGCACCACCGGAAAAGGGATTGGGTGTGCCACCGGACATGGGGTGGGGTAGACGCACCACCCGATGAGGAGTGGCAAGTGCCACCGGACATGGGGAGGGGCTGACATGCCACTGGATGAGGAGTGGCAAGCACTACCAGATGAGGAACCCCAGGGGGGGTCAAACGTGCCACCGGATAAGGCCAAAAGTGAAGCCACCGGATAAGGCCAAAAGGGATGCCACCGGATTGCTAAGGGGAATGCGGCAATGGTTATAAGCCGACAGGGGTCACCAGTTAAGGCTTTATGGGTTTAACTCAGATTGAAGGGGCCTCTTTAATGGAGTAAAGGGAATGGCAACAGAGGTGCGAGCAAGAAAATCATAAAATTCAGAGAGGAGGGACCTTCTATGAGGATTTAGCCTCAGAGTTCTACTCATCGTATTGGGCAGACCCTGAGCTACCATCTCAGAGAAGCTCTCCCTGAGAGAGAGGGGAAGCTGGGCCAGATGGACACAGGGAGGGGCGACTTCCACGATAGGATGAGAAGGCCCTCACAAGGTTGAAAGGATCAATGTGGGAAACCCAAGGACATGAATCCCTTAGATATAGATATATATTTCTTTGGACCACCACCTATTGGAGCTTGGAGACCCCACTGCATTCCAGGCGCCAGTTCCACTGAGGGAGATACTACTGGTAGGAGAGAACATGGGAAAGCTGCTAGGTTCACAAGCAGAGCACGATCAGAAGGGGGAAGACTGCTATGCTAATAAGCGGCGGAGGACACGGGGGAGAGTGTGAAACAACAGTGATCACAAGGACACACGGAGCACACACATCAATATGAACACCATGCAAATCATTTCTTCCATTCCTTTCTCAAAGGGGAACACAACAACAAAAACATCATCAAGAAAACAACAAGAAGGAGGATGGCGAAGATACAGAAGGGAGGGGACGGAGCATCAACTCCCCTCCAAACCTCAGCTCTCAGCTCTCTTATCACTCTTCTCTCTTCTTACAATCTCTCTTCCTCTTTTCATCTCTTCTTTTCTTCTCACAAGTGGTAGTAGCTAGGGTAGCAGGTGGCCGGAGGACCTCTCCAAGCCAGTCAGGTAGCAGAAGCAGATCAGGAAGAAGAAGAAGAAGCTCCATCCACCATATTTTCTCTCCAAGCCTCTTTCTCCTCTATCTTCACCTCTTCTTTTTATATCCCTACTTACAACGAAGGTGTCGCTGGATAATGGGTCAACGGGAGGATCATCCGGTCACCTCCCAGGCTCTTCTTCTCATACGTCGTATACCAGCTTTCCCTGTTTTGGGGTGAGCAGCAGGCTGGTAGTAGCGTGATGCCATCCGAGACTTGCACCAACTAGGAAGCACTTGATGCTATGGTCACTGCGTGTCAGAGGATGCAGAGTGTGGACCCCTGGCTAAGGGTAATGCTCAGTAGTCTTGAGAAAAGGTGAGGCCTACTATTTTCATCAAAATGTAGTAGAGCCTCCGCTCAAATGCCTAGATGAGACATCAGATATAGTTCTGGGAAGCCTGCCATTTATATTGCTCGCCGAAGCCACCGGATAGCACATGCTGGCATGCCACCGGATGGGGGGCTTTAGCGCTCCATTGGTTAATGGCTAAGAAGGGCGCCACCAGATGAGGGACCCAGATGGGCCACTGGATGATGGGCCGGGGTCAACCGTGCCACCAGATAGCTCCTGCGAAGTAGCCACCAGATGCGGGCTGTGCAAGAGCTGCCAGATGAGGGGGCAGCGAGAGCCACCGAATGAGGGAGGCTAGCAAGCCCACCAGTTTGTGGTCTTATCATGCCGAGTGGGCGATTGTGATCAAGATATCAAAGATTTGCTTTTTACGTGTTTTGGCTGCATGAGAAAAGAATTGCGGGATTCCCAAATTCGGGAAGGGTTGGAGTTTGTTTGTAAAGTAACTTCCTTATGGGGAGTGTTTATTTGTAATTAATCGGTTAGTTCCTAATTTCCTATAGAGTTGAGAGGATTTAATGTGGGGCCGTGGAGTTGCAGATTGTGAGGTATTGTGTGTTGTTTCTGTATATTATTTTCCTTTTGTAATCTAGTGTATGAGAACAAATTCGTCCTTCTACATTAGTGTGTCGGAATTTAATCAAGGATATATTCTTCAAGAGAAGGTTGTTGGTCTCCACCAGAGCACAGCTATTGGATCAACTGACATAACGGAGACATGGGAGCCTTTGGAGGAAGTGCTACTTCCACTTGAAACTACGGCACATGTTTTCCTTGATCGCAATAACTTTATCGAAAGAGGTGCTGGATACATCTTCTGTTGGTGAAGCCACTTGTTGAATTTGACGATGAGGGAGAAGGTTCATCTTATGGTAACAGCAGAGGCCATGGTGGTCGAAACAGGGGAAGGGGCAGAGGCAATGCTAATATAGCCAGTGATGATGGAGGTTGGAACAACATGGATCGGGGATATGGCAGGGGTGTTTGGGGTCGTGGCAGAGGGAGTGGACGAGGCGGTTATGGGGGCCGTGGTAATTATCAACAAGAACCTGGTGATAACCCACTTTCAAAAAAAAAAAACTTCTTACATGCCCTTTTTAGTTCATACAAAAAAAAAGAAAAAGAAAATAGTGGCAACTTTTTACTTTTCACAGCTAAAATGTTTTCAATGAAATGTCGCAATTGTGTAAAGTTGTGTGTTTACTAGTAGTTTGTCTGATTCTGAATAGCTTCCAATTGTGAATTGGCAAGCAATTCGTGTCGTGCCCTTTAATGAATTATATATCGTATGAGTCATTGAGTTTCTTCTTAGTTCTGGGTGAAGGCTTTGGGCAAACGGAAATTCATATAACCCCTTAACCCACTCTCTCTCCCCATTCTCTCTTTCTCACTCTCTCACCTCTCTTCCTCTCCCTCTCTTCTTTGTGGGCGTCTGACCGCGACAGGCAGGGGCGAGGCGGTGATGGCGTAGGGGTGAGGACGGGTCGAGGATCGAGGGATGGTGGCACGGCGACGCTCGACCGCGAGTTCGGGGCGCCGGTGAGGGTTTAACGGCGTTTTCTTCGTGGATCGGCATCCACGGCCCGTGAAATCTTCGGTGGAGGTAGGGGGACGGAACCTTAACTCGTGCACTTCCTTTCCCACAAGTTTCGTAGGCCGTGGTGAGCCGAGCGGGCTTATTTGGGCATTTGGAGAAAAATTCATATTTTTGGGGTGTGTGCCCGATCTAGCGTTTTGATCACATTTTTGGGGTTTAAATGGGTCCTCTCGGTGCTAGAGAGGTAGGGGACTAGTTTCCCCTTGTTTTCCCCTTCACAAGGGTGTGAACGGGGTGTGGAATGGAATTTTTTGGGTGATTCGCCGGTTTCGCGCTCGGGACGACCTCGCGGTCCTTCCAGTGACCGCTAGGGTGTCAGACGGTCTAGTAGTGGACCACTAGTGTCCCCATATATCGGTTCAAGCTTAGCGGTCGCGCGATAGACCGCCAGGTTCCTTAGCAGTCTAGGGTAGACCGCTAGGCTCTGCCATGCGGTCCGAGGAGTGACCGCTACTGGGTTGCGAGTTTCTGGGGCTTAGCGGTCCAGGGATAGACCGCTAGCCTGACCTTGGCGGTCCAGAGGTAGACCGCTAAGATCCCTAACGGTCCAAGATAGGACCGCTAGGTGGTTTTCGTGCTCGCCGTGTCCGTTTTGCGTTGTGTTGGTCTCCAGTTGGTCCGATTGAGATCCAATGACCGACTTATGACCCCGTGAGTATCCCGGACACCGTGGGTTTCGTGTTTATATTTTAGGGGTGTCTGGAGGTACCACGTTATCTCGATTTATGTGCTCGTGAGTCCTGGGGTCCAAGTGACCCCGTGTGTGTTCTGAGTTCCACCAAAAAAGGGACAATGTAGCTCTCAATAGAGCAATCTGATTTTGGATCTGATCCAGGAGTCAGAATAGAGCACTCTCACCCAACTCTTCTTCTTTCTCTCACACTATCTCAGGCACTCTATTTTTCTCTCAGAACCAACTCTCTTTCTTTCTCTCGCTCTCTCACTCTCTCTTCTCTTTCTTTCTGATCTCTCCTCTTTTCTTCTTCTCATCTATTCTTGTTCTGCACGCATCTCCAATCTTCTGCGCCTCTCTACACTGATACTGATCAAAGGAGACCTTTTTTATAGAGCTTTAGTCTTGGGGTCCCACGGGATCACGCTTAGGGCATGTGGAGAGCTCGTTCCTGCCAAGAGGATTCTAGAAGAACCTTTCCACGTGTCAGATGGAGATGGTACGATGATCCACGTGATAGAATATTAGAACAATATCCACCTTGGATCACGTGCCAAATCATTGGTTCACTTAATCCCCACGAGCTTATGCTTCGAGCGTGACTGAAGTCTTCACGTGAGAGTTGATGCCGTCAGACTTTTATGTCTTCCAGGTGTTTGATTCATGATTCTGGGTTCATTAAGGAAAGTAAAAAGGCATCAGTTATAATCAAGCAATACTATCATGTTAATCGTGTCAATCAAAGTAATGCCAGAAGCATAACAGTTAACAGATAATCAAAAATGTTTAAAATGAGATGCCTTAGTCTGTAGGAATTACCAACGCAATTAATCTGAATTGAATCATAAGCCAAGATGCATTACAAGTAGACCTTTATGAAGGTGCATCGACCTGTCTTAATGGTGAATGCAGGATGTGCATCGACCTTGATGGAAATGCATTCACTTAGAGCTTGACAGACTAGTATCGACTTCCAAAACAAGCATCGACCTTAGATACAGTAGCTAGGTCACAAGCCTCGACCTTTGTTAAAGATGCATCGACCTCATAACTTAATGATGAGGGCATCTCACAACGATCTCTTTGGCTCGGATCGCCTGCATCACTTTGAGGAGGTCCGACTATATGATCAC
>JANBPO010008694.1:0-140574 GCA_024336825.1 Amorphophallus titanum
GTTTTGATTATGTTTTGGGGTTGTGGGAATGTCCGGGGATGAGTTCCCCTTGTTTCCCCCTTCGCTTGGGGGCGAACGGGGCATGGAACGACGTTTTGGGGCCGTTCCCGCCGTTCTTGATTTTTCGGCATGAAAATGGTCCTAACAGGAGCCATTTTCGTGGCGCGATCTCGCGACAAACCGCTTATTCTTGTGAGCGGTCAGAGCAAGACCGTCCCAGATGGTTAGGCGGCCCAAGGCAGATTGCCTAACTGTTGAACGACCAACTAGTGACCATTTTGGAGTCACTGTTTTGTCGGCAGGTGTAGCGATCGTGCGATAGACCGCCACACCCTGCGCAGCCTAGAGTGCGATCGTGTTTTTCCTGGGGGCCAGCACGACCCCCGAGGGTAGGTTTTGACCGTGGCGAGGTTTCCTACTATCTTCGCGGTCACGTAGTGACCGTTTGGGTTTTTACACGCTCCTTTGGTGGACCGTGTATATCTTGAATGGCATGGAGGGGACCATTCCACTTTCTGTGTCTTTGGGTGGCTAAGCAGTCTAGCGTTAGACCATTTATCTCCTCAAGCAGCCAAGTATTAGATCGTTTTTCCTTCGAATGGTCCTACGATGGCTGTTTGGTTTCTCATGTAGTCCAGAGTTTAGCGGTCCCACAAGAGACCGTTTATCTCTGAGGCGGTCCCAAGAGGGACCAAGTATGCATTACACGGTCCAGGACTGACCGTGTACTATTTTTGCCAAATGGTTCATGTAGCGCTGTCTAAGTCCCTGAGGCGGTCCATAGGCAGACAGTTTGTCTCTTGGGCAGTCAGGAAGGACCACCTATTGGGTTCCGTGCTTACCGTGGCTGTTTAAGCGTCGTGTTGGTCTCCGGTCGATCTGGTTGTGACCTAGTGGTCGACCTTCGGCCTCATTAACATCCCGGACACAGTGGTACCTGTGTTTGTGGTTTCGGGGGGGGGGGGGGGGTTTAAAAAATCCCGTAACCGAGTTTAGTGTGACACCCGGAGTGAACAACAAGGGAATACGCTAAAACCCCTTCAAAGTATATCTAACATGTGTATGAATGCCCTAGGGGTAAGAGGGTCAAATTTGAGCCCAAAAGGATCTTAAAATAATGGGTTTCGAACTTACTTTAAATGGGTCACCTGCCAGTTTCGATTGACTGGTCGAAAGTGTTGGATCTCTAGTTTTGATGATGACACACTATTGATCATGATAAGCACTATAGACTAAGATGTTTACATCATGAACAGGTACACTGATCTTTAGTATCTAATGGATCACACAAATTCATGTTTACTTACTGACACGATGCATCAACGCAGCAGGATTGATGTATCGACGCATTAGGAGAAACTAGGTCACTACCTCTACGCAGTAATGGAGTAAGGTCGATATAGATGGCTACGGGTTAAATAAGATAGGTCGATGCAAAAAAGGGTTATGGTATATCAGGTTGAGGCAGATAGAGTTTGTGCTAAGAAAGCTCGATGCACATGAACTTAAGGTTGATGCACATGAAGACTTGAAGCTCTTAAGGTCGATGCACATGAAGACTTCAAGCTCTTAAGGTCAATGCACATGAACCCGACAAGTTGTCAAGGTCGATGCATCCAAGCAACTCAAGTCATAAGGTCGATGCAACTGAATAATACTTGGGAACACCAAGTCGGTGCACCTTAAGAAATTTTAAAAGTAACGTCGATGCACCTTAGTAATTTTAGAACAAAGGTCAGTGTAGCTACTTCATTTCTACAAGCAAGGTTGATGCACTAGTACATGCATTGCTGTCTCAGTACAGGCAATCCATGAAACAAGTTGATGCAGATCTTCTTGGGCTAATATATCTAAAGAACTGGAACCCAATTTTGCAACCTAAATTCAGATCCCATTAAAAGCACTAACTCTAGCGATAGAATGGCACGTGATCCAAGATGAGGTGACACTCTTTTCCAAAGGATTCCAAAGGAAGAATATTCACTATGCCATGTGGACCAATGAGACTTCAATAGGTTTTCTGCCTTATCCAATCCTCACGTACACCCTGCTCTATTTAAGTAGAGATACTACAACAGGATTAGAGATTGGGATTTGATACCAGCATCTGTGCACAATATCTCGCTGATTTGGAGAGGCATCCTTTAGTGCAGAGATATTATCAAATCAAGTGTTTGGGTCAGGTTGGGCAATGGTTAGAGATGTCTATTCTAGAAAGATAGATAGTGTGGGGATTTCACTCTACATGAATCCTTTCCGAAGCTCTTTGCTATTTCGATTGTACCCACAACATCAGTGGCCTATTCTTTTGACACCACTATCTAAGGGCACATAGGCGCCCAACTTCTAAGATAAATCTTACACATGAGGAGATGGATCAAGTAGAGAGGCTCCTATTTTTCCTCCTTGACTACACTTTGGATGGGAGTAGTGCCGATAGGTGGTGGTGGAGATGAGAGGAGGGAGGTTTCTCGGTCAAGTCTGCATACTCACTCATTTTGGATGGGGGAACACGACACCATTTTGCTCCGCATATTTGATCCTTCAAGAGTCTGTTGAATGTAAGTTATTGATGTGGAGGATATCTCATGCCCGGTTGCCCACATGTGATAGGATCGCCCCATTCCTACAGGACATACCCACATTTTGCTGCTTATGTGGGGAGGAGGATGAACACCTAAACCACCTCTTTACAGGATGTTCCTTCTCTAAAGAGGTTTGGGCTAAGATGGGTGTTAGGATCCATCACACCTTTGGCCCCACTAGAGAGTGTGCACCACCTCATGCTCAAATGTTACAAGAGGTGGGACTTAAAGGGGGACAATTACCTAGTGGCTCATACTTCACGCTACACTATGGGCATTATGGGGTGAAAGAAACAACAAAATTTTCAAAGGTGAAGCAAAAACTGAGGATAGGCTTGTCTCCTTTATTTGTGAGAAAGTGAGTGACTAGGCGAAGCATCTATGTAAAGTGGAGCCTCACAACTCCTCTCTTTTCCTTTTGTTGGGGGGATAGCAAGGCGCACACTGTCTTTATGTGGAATTTTTGTATAGGTTTTTTTGAGAGCTGATTGCTTATTCTTGTATTCTAGGGGTTAGGTCAGACGGGTGTATAGTGAACCTTCAAGCTCTTTTCGAATCAGGGAGGCACTAAAAGAATCTCTGTGCTCAACTGGGAGTGCAAGGGTTGCTGGCCATAGTTATACATTCTCAAGTAGCACACTAGTGAAACCCCTCTATCCTTATTGTTGTTGTTATTATTAGGTTGACTACATTTGAGGTGTCAGTTGGTGAACGATATTTGTGGGCTCAAGTTAGAGATCCAAGTCACCAGTGCAACCACCATTCCTTGAAGTTTCTCAAAATTTTTCATGATCAAATGGGTTTTCTCATCTAACTAGTGAACAATCTCCTCGACTCGCTCCAAAATAGTGGACGATAGAGCATATAAGATGGTGGTACTGTAGGCGCTAGAGTTGGTGGCTTCCACATTCCTCACTTCTAGGTGCGGGGCTGAACTTTAACACTATAGTGTAGAAATCAAATGTGTGATCGTCAAGGAAGTTTACCTTATTCTGACAGGAACATAATCACATAATGTGCCTCAAGGTGGGTGCTTATGGGTCCCAACTTCTCCATTTTTGGTCGACAAAGGACGGAGAACCCTGCAGTTCGTTGCACTGAAGTCTTGGAAAACAGAAGCAAAACACTTGAAAAGAAAATAAAGACACTGGTTAGAGGTAAACCATGCAGCAAATGTTCAAAAGAAGCAACAAAATAGAAATAAATGGTGGTGGATTTACCTAGAGGGGTGTTGGGAAGGGGGGATGGCCGAGGCTTTCGACCATCCACCTTTCCTTTTGTTTAGATTTTGATGCGGGATGATGACGCGGATGGGACCTAAGACTTTAGGCAAGTTCGCGGACATCCCATGTGAGGGAAGCATGCAGATGTGCGCGGTTGAGAAACCGGCAATGAGCTAGGGTGGTCAACTCTCTTTCGAGCCCGAATCGGGTCACGGGACGGGTTTCGCTCTCTCTCGCAGCGGTGATCAAAATTATTTAATGAGCTAGATTAACCTATCACATGAAAGTAGCAACATATAGAAATATACCAAACCACATATTCAGACAGATCACAGTCTACCCTGCACCCCTACCATAATGTGACACCTTATTGCAAAGTTTTCCATGGAAGATCAGACCGTTGGATGGTCGTGGATTTCACTTATGTCGTACCTATTTGAGTCCTCTTCGTAACAGTGCTTGCTCCGCTCCGATCTGACTCTGGATCTGGGCACAAGAGGTGATCTCGCTAGGTCACGCAGTTCTGTCCCGTGACCAGGCTGCAAGGCTGGGTTGGGATTTAATTCCCCCTTAACACGTCGGCTCCGATTCAGTGTCCGCCACTCCTGGAGATCGAAGAGGGACACTCCACCGATGTCCCAGCCAATAGCCACTGCCAGAAGTGGACCGACAGTTGCCATCCCACCTGCTGCACTCGTTTACTATCCAGTAGGCCATACGGAACTGAACCGGACTAGCAGTTCACATCGGCCTAAGCGCTTCACCGACACGCTGCCCGTCAACCCAGGATCGGCGCTCCCGGACCGCTATTGTATCCCTTTACCTCCCTGCGTGGAGTGGGCCATAATTTTCATGCTATAATTAAATATATTTACTATACCGGGAGTTACGATTCTTAGCTAGGAAGGTCTTCCTCACACCCTGAGCGTGGAGGTACATTTTTGCTTCTCTCTTTGTAACTTGCTTATTTAGTATATGTTTGAATGCCACGCTTGCATGAGATAGGATTCCTAGGTCGCTGAAAATTCCATCACTGCTATGAGAGAGCGTACACGTGACCCATCCCGTGACCTGATCCGGGCATGGAGGAGTGTAGACCACCCTTAACTCAGCGCCGATTTATCAACCATGTGGATCCATGCACTTCTATCACTAGGGACGAGTCGTGAGTTTGCACTTCTTGTTGAGGACATTTCTCCTCTTCAGGAGATCCTTAGTGCCGCATCGAGGTGTTCTTATTGTACGTGTCTTGCTGGTTGGTGGAGCTTGATCCCTTGCATTGCTTGATTCAGCTTGGTCACTATCTTCCTTTATCTCTTCTTGTGGAGAATCGCTCTGAGCATCACCGGCCGTGCCGGCGAGGGAACCTTGGGCGCGTCGGGGAAGATGGGTCACGGCGAGCTGGGGAAGGGTTTAGGGTGTACCGGCAGAGGCAACCCAGGGGGGTGTGCCGGTGAGGGGTAGGCTAAAGCAGTGTACCGAGGAAGGCTTCGGACATGGTGGGGAACGCACGGGAACCGTGCTAGGGAACGATCCTCCAGTGTGCCGATGGAGAGCCCGCAGGCAGCGCGCCGGGGAAGAGCAAAGGGACTGTGCCGGGGAAGGGCGCCATAGAGTGTGCCGGGGAAGGCCGCTCCGGAGTGCACCGGGGAAGGCCCTTGTGGGGGTACCGGCGAGGGATGATCATGGCGTGCCGGCGAAAAGGGGGAGGAACAGTTCAGCCAAAAGACTTCTGGTGTTGCCCTACGGGGCCCACCACCACTTTGTTGGGGCCGTCACTCCTTGTGGGTGTGCACCCATGTTTTCCCTTACGTCTTTGGCCTAGGGAAAACTCTGCTGAAATTTCGTCAGAAATTGACGGAGTCTTAGTCATTCCAACAGTGGCCCCTTCATGGACTCCAGACTTCATCATCTCGTTCATTACCTCCCCTTTCACTCTTCATTCATTTGATTCTTGGGTTTATGGCACTTAGTGGGCCTCTGGCAGGGCCATGTAGCTGGGGGCCTTGTGGGCATGCCGAGGAATGACTCTAGGGAGCGTGCCGGCGAAGGCCCTTAACGGGTGTATCGGGGAGCGACTCTGAATAGCGTGCCGGCGACCCCTCTCAAGTGGCGTGCCTGGGAAGGATGCCATAAGGTGTACCGATAAAGGGCCACCCAGGGCGTACCGGCGAATGGCCACCCAAGGTGTGCCGACGAAGGGCCGCCCCGGGCGTGCCGACGAATGGTAGCCCCAGGTGTGCCGGAGAAGGGCACCTGGGGTCTGTGCCGGTGAAGGCCCGCTTAGTAGGGATTGACCTGCGTCATTCCTCCTTTCCTTTCTCCTTTCCCCTCTCTTTCTTCTTCTTTCCCTCCCTTCTTTCCCACGTCACCGGCCGGGGCGGGCTCAGGTCCTGGTCCTCTTCACTCTGGCTCAGACTGGTCCTGGAGTGCAGCAGCAACTGGAAGAAGTCGTCATGGCCACTCCCAAAGTCTGATCATGGCGGGACCAAGTCGAGGACGACCGTGGTCGAGTCTTCTTAGAGCGATAGTTAGGTAGAGCACCAGATGATGTCGGGGTCGAGAGTTATGTCCAGAAGAGTGGGAGGGGGTCTAGACAGGTCCTGACTGACCTGATCTGCTACCTTGGGGTAGAAAAATAGGAATGGGCTGCTTCGGACTCCAAACGAGACTCCGCCAGTTGTGTTGGACAGAGAAATCATAGAGGAACGTCCCAGCCAAATGGCACCCCAAGGGGAGCTGGGGTGTGATCACTGGAGCTTCAGTAAGTCACCTCTGGTTGCAGGCCGTACTGGTTCTGTGCAGTCTATAGAGAATGGCTCTTAGGAAGGCGGTGCTGTCACGATCACTCCCGTCGTCTAAATGGTGCGGGACAAAAATGGGCACGTCCGTGAATGAATCCTCTTCGATCTCCACTGTCGGAGTAGGGAGATAGAGGACGTAGGGTAGAGGGGTGTCTGCTCTGATTCTGAGTGGACTGACCTGCGCACCAGGGGAAGAAAATTTGGAATGGACAGCTCCGGACTCCAAACGAGGTTCCGCTAGCTGTTTTGGACAGAGGACTGGTAGAGAAACGTCCCAGACAAACGGCGCCCCAAGGGGAGCTGGGGTGTGGTCTCTGGAGCTTTAGTAAGTTGCCTCTGGTTGCAGGCCAGACTGGTTCTCCACAGTCTGTGGAGAATGGCTCTCCCGAGCAGCTCCGAACTCGGATTGAGATGAGATCACCACGCCTGCGAAGCTAACTGGGAGAGCTTTCTGTAGATGTATGGAACTCCTCCTAAAGTCACTGAATGTCCCCGGGGCAGGCTCTGCAAGTCGGTTCTTTGCTGCTGCCTGTGAACTAGACAGGGTATAGTGGTGGAAGGGGGGATAGTGGGGAGATGAGGAGAGGGGAAACATCCAAAACTCCCTCCATGCAGGGAGGGGCCTTCAATCAGCCAAGCGAGGGGAGGGGATGGGCTAGAATCTTAACGTGCCGGACTCCTTGTCAGTGCTGCCAGCTTTTGGGATCGCAGGACAGTCGGTCGAAGAATACGTTGCCACGGATGCTCCCGAACTCCAATTGGGCCGAAACTAGAGCCAAAACACTCTGATCTGGCCCAGGAAGACGCTGTAATTTTCTGGATTAACCCTGAGTCGACTGCTGGATGGTGTAGGTCATGGAATAGTACTGGTCCATCCTGGTGCTGGCTGCTCCCAGGGTCTTACTGCCGGAAGATGGAGACGCCACGGGCAGTCCTAAATTGGATGGAGGCGGGCTGGTACTGTGACGCCCGTAGATGTGTCTTCTTTCAGATGGGACCGACGCCAACCTCAGAGGACGTCGGGGTGGTTTGTACTGGCCAAAAGAGTGGAGGTGGGTCCATTCAGGAACAGAGGAACCAACCTGGCGCTACTTCGGTAGAAAATTCAAAACTTCTGATGCCAGGGTCCAAACTTCATTCTGCTTCTTGGGGATGAAAGAAGACTGGTAGAAGCTGCTCTCAGCCAAGTTGCACGTCCAGATCTACCAGGGAGTGGTCATGGTGGATGCTTTTCTGGGGCTCTGGTTCTCTGCTTGAGAGATTTTGCACAGTCGGGGGAGAATCACTCTCGTGGGCAGCTCAGAGCTCGGATGTAGATGAAAAGACCACGCTTGGAAAGCTCTCTAGATGACCTTTCCAGTGGTATATGGTTTGCCACCAGAAGAGTTGAGGAAGGGCTGGAGAAGCTATAGTTTCTAAGACCTCTGTTGTCTACCTACGACCCACCATAGGAGCTGCACCCTTATGATGGCTAATGAAGCAAGAAGGAAGGGCTGCAATGCAAGGAGTTGATGGATAATGGCTTGGGAGTGGGGAGGAAGTTGTTGGGCTTCTTGGAGGGCTGAGGGGGCAGTGGTGGAGGGGGTGGAGTGAGTTAGGGTTGTTGGGAAGAGAGGGAAGCTTGACATGAAGGTCTGCCTGGCAGTAGATCTGTCTTCAGGCTTCCCGGTCAAGCGTGTGTTTTGTGTGTCGGTGTGTGGTTTGTGTCTTGGTTGGCTAGTCCTTCTTTTACATGTGGGGTTGCTTTAGGTCTTTGAGTTCATCTCCTAGAGGGTTTTCTATCACATCCTTTTATTTTAATACCCTTTACGATTCCACCATGTCTTCCTATGAGCATTCCTATTCCTATGAGGAAACTCTTCCCCAAGGATTGTTTGAAAACTCTTCCCCACCTAGGGTCACTGTTCTTCAGCTAGGAGAAGGGTCCATCCCTCCTCCTCCTCCTCAAGTCGATGAGGGTGCCCAAGCCCCGTTATCTTCCTCCCCGATTGGGGATCCTACTGCCGATATTCTCTGCATCATGGCCAAGTTGGACCCAGCCCAACTCAAAATGGTGTATCAATCCCTTCAAGGGACTTTGGCTGACCCTCCTATCCCTCAAAGTCATTGCATTAATTAGGCCCCCAAAATTTCCTTTAATAGGCCCAATCAGGCGCCAAGCCCAATTTATCTCACACTGGTCCAACCCAGGGCTCTCCAATTCATAAATTTTGAAATGGGCCAGCCTTCTGCTCCGACCCAACGGTCATTTGACAAAGGAAATGCTCCTCTCTCTTCATCTCCATGGGCCGATTGTTCTCAACCTGTTGCTCCCATTCCCAAAGTTCTCCTTGGCCCAAGTGCTTACACTCAAACTAGGTCGGCCCACCTTGCTCCTCCTTCAATAGGTTATTCTTCAATCCATGATCCTCAATATGGGCCGCCTCCTTACTCTTCAAATCTGCCATTTCAGCCTACGTATAATGTCCAACCCACTCCTTCTCGAGAGCAAGAACTATTTGATAAATGGGCCGCCATGCAACAGCCAATCGACCACTTACAAAAGTAGGTCAGCCCCCAATCTATCATTGATGCTCCTATTCCCAACTTCCAAAACATCCGACTCCCGCCTCAGTCTAAGCTTCCAACTTACCGTAAGTACGATGGGTCCAGTAATCCATATATTCATGTGAGGGATTTCTTATATGAATCGACGCAATACCAATATGATGATCACCTTATAGCGTATCTCTTCTGTCAATCCTTAGATGCGGTTGCTTTGGAGTGGTTCTATTCATTGCTGCTGGAAGATGCCAAGCACTTTAAGGTCGTCAAGGAGAAATTTATTCAAAGGTTTCAAGACCGGGTTGGCCTGGAGTATTCCTTTACCGATCTTGTTGCGGAAAAGATGAAGCTAGATAAGGATTTTGTTGTTTATGCCAACCGATATAGGCAGATGGCCGCCCGGGTGCCAGGCCACCTTTCAGAGGAGGAAAAAGTGAAGCTGCTAACTTCTAATGCCACCCCTATCTTTAGAAACATCTTGGCTATGAATGATATTTTCAACATGCACCAACTTTACAACTGGGAATGATTTATTCAAACCCAATTCAAGAACTCCCCCATTCACATCATAGTTGAGGCCCAAAAGCCGAAATACAATAGAAAATCCCAAGGCCCAGTCACCGAGGGAGTCCAAACCAATGAGCTAGTGCAAGCCGTCAATTTCCCTTCCAACAACCGCTTCCCCACACCACAAAACCAGCAACCTTTCCGCAACACACAACTGTCACCTCCGGCCAACCAACAACCACCGCCACCTCCACAATACAACAATGTTCCTCCACCTAACAATTATGCACCCAAGTGCCCGTGTCCGAAGAGGGCTCGATACCCGCCTTTACCTGAAACCCTCCCAAATGTATTTTCAGCCTTGATGTCTATTGGTGGACTTCAACTCTCTCCATAAAGGCCCGTCTGGAACTCGACGATTGATCAGTCTCGGTATTGCATGTTTCATCGACAACCCAAGCACACCCTAGACACTTGTTTTCATTTTCGAGATCTGGTGTACGATCTGCATGAAGGTCATAGGATTTACTAGGCCGAAATGCATCGAGTGATCACGGACATGAAGGAAAAGAGGAGGCCTCAGGTGCCCCATCAATAACATCTGCCTCAGTAGGCACAGTCACGAGCACCACAGCCACCACCGCAGCACCAACCTTTGCAGAATTTGGGGATTGTGCAAAGCCCCATGCCAAAACATCTACCTGCCCCTAATCCTCAACCATTGGCACTGGCTCAGGTTAACCCCATCGTCCATCACCCCGCTCCTCAAGCCGAGTGGTCCTATGACGACGAGCCTCCTACACAATGGTTGATGGCCCTTCACCACTCTTCACATACCCCTCCCATCATGAGACCCCCACCCCTCTTTAATGCCACCATCATCCTACCACCCATCTCGCAACGCCCATCGAACCCGGCACCCCCACTTTCCACTCCTCTCGCCATCCCCACTAAGCCCATTATCCTCCCACCATCGTCGTCTCCTATATCTGCACCACCTACCTTAATCCACCCGCAAGGTCCCATCAAACCACCCCTGCCTACTCACGCACCGTCACCTAACCCCTCATCCATAATCCTTCCACCCACACCCATTATGCCTATCACCCACTCTCACACCACCATACCACCATCATCTTCCCCAGTTTCCCTCATCCGTTCAACTGGGCCCATCACCCCACTTGCCTCGGAGCTGGTTAACCATTTATTGGCATAAATTCTTGCCCTTAGGAGCGGGCGTATGTTACAACCCACCTACCCGCCTGCTAGTCCTTCCACTAATAATCCCCAATCATCATAGCAGGCAATAAATTAGGAAGAGGCAGATCCACTCCCGAGCACACAATACGGCCTATTGCATCACCTAGACCGTATGCCTGCCAAAATCTCTATCCTAGAACTGATCAAGAGGTCAAAGATTCATCAAGACGCTCTCTAGGATTTCTTGTAGAAAATTATGGTAAATGAAGATATGGCAGCCGATGGTCTACCTTCCGCCCTGGCCACTATCACCAAGGGGACGGAAATTGATGCACACAAACCCCGTCATTAAAAGTCGTGCCACAATTTTAAAATTAACTAGACTCACTCACTAAAAAGATGTAAAATCTAAGCAGAGTGGTAAGTATGGGTCGATCCCACGAGAAGGAATATTTTCGTTCGAGCATGAGTTAAAAAATTCTTATGTTTTGAAAAGTGAGTTTTTGAGTGAGTTTAAACTAGAGAAAAATAAACTTGCATGAAAATAAGCTCAGAAATTGGATTCATACCACTGACGGATGTGACTCATTTCCAGTTTATGTGAGGTTGTTTGATGCCCAACCAAGGACAATTTCCCCCGACATTGGATCGCACCTCAGCGATTTCTCTTTCCAGAGAGCTCCCGTTCTTTTAAATCTCTCTTCTTTCCTGCACAGCAGTGACCCACTTGATATGCTTACTCCTACCATTGCAGCCACACTGTCGTGCGCAGCTGCTGCGACAAGAGACACCACTTCCCCGAGCACAACACAGCTGCTGCACACAGTGCTGCATGTAGCTATTGAGGGTCCCAGAACTCCAGTCCCTCAACCCCTCTGGCAGCAAAAATGCTGTTGCACATAGTGCTGGATGTAGCTGTTAAGGGTCCCAGAACCACAGTCCCTCAACCCCATCAGGCAGCAGAAATGCTGCTGCAATAGGGGTGGAAGGATTGATTTTGTATCTAATTCTTTTCCCTGTACTCTCCCCACCTTTCTCTTTCTGGTTACATTATTATTCCCTTTTGCACAGTTTGAGCAATGATTGCATAGTCACCAGCGTCCGGGGACCACTAAACTCATTAGCAATGAATTTTCACATATTAAAATGTAAATTTAACCCCTAAGAACATAAGAACTGTAATTCATAATTAAAACCCGTGGAAGTATTTCAATCATGAAATATGATTTATATGGGTGAGTTCAATTACCATCTAACTACCCGCACCCAAAGTAAAAAAGGTTTCCCTTCAGTCAGTAAAAACCCATTTTAACTCATTCAACAGCCAAGGAAGCGCCGTCCTCCTTCCACATCCACCATCTATCCATACACCTTTTCTTTGTTCTTCAGTGTTTCAGTGAATGAATAGTTTGTCTCCACACGTTTGAACGCAACATCCAATATTCACATGTCATTAGTCAAGTACTTCTTCTTTCAAATTAGTTAGCCACTACATCTAGTGTGCAAACTAATGCAGTTCAGGCTATATGAAACACATCACTGCAATCTCCTTTCTTTTGGTGGAAAGTGGTTGGTAAATTGCATAGACCCTATATGCAACTAACACTGACCTTAGTATGTGCTCAGTGCAAAAATTACACGGACCCTATATGCAACTAACAATGACCTTAGTATGTGCTCAGTGCAAAAATTGCACCGACTAATGCTTGCATGAGACAATTTGCACCGACCGTGTTTGCATGAACCAGAAATGTGCATAGATCTTAGAAGTGCATGAAAGCAGATGTGCATAGACTTGCTGTATTGTGTGCACGAACTAGGCTATGCACAAATCAGTAATGCACTGACTTCGGTTATAGCACAAAGAAGGATGTGCACGGACCTTGTTTAACACAAGGCAGAAATGCACAGACTCACAACAGTGTATGCAACAACCTTTTTTTACCTAACGAGAGATGTGCACGGACCTTGTTTAGCACAAGGAAAATGTGCACGGACTTAAAAATGCGTGAGGCAAAGATATGCACAGACCTTTAGTATGCACAAAAGAAATGTGCACGGACCTTACATGTGGTAAGTGCAAGAAAGCACCGGCTTGGTTATGCACAAGCTAACAATGCACAGACCTTAAGTGCATATGCACGGACTTATATGCAATTAAGTAAAATGTGCACAGACCTTGACTAAACTTGCACCAGCCTATATGCAGTTAAGTGAAAACTTGCACCGAGATAAAATGCACAAGGCAAACAATGCATGGACCTTCTATATGTTGGATGGCCTATATGCACGGACCTTAGAGTCTAGGTAAACATGATATGCACGACTATATGTGCAGTTCCATGGGAACTTGCATAGACCTTGGTATCAACGAAGGCTAAAACATGCACGGACTCATGAGATGCAGAACGAAAATCTGCACGGACCTTGTTTAGCATTAGCACGGACTATGCTCAGACTTTAGCTACCATTAGCTGATGTATGCACGGACTTCATATGGTCAAATCAAAACATGCACCGACTTCACTGTGTTTGGAGAGAAGATTGCATGGACCTTGTTAAGCTGGCTAGCATAAGATGCACGGACCTTAAGTGAAAAGTGTGGTGTGTTCTGGAGTCCAAGCCAGAAGAAACTATGACCCACAGAATTTTTCATTTCCAATTTGTTTACTGGATGGATGTGAAATTAATTTATATTGTATCCCTTTGAGTCCTCTTTCCAACGGCGCTGATCTTATCTCGATCTGACTCTGGATCTAGTCGAAGAAATTATTTTCGTGGAGGCACGCAAATCTGTTCTGTGAACAGGCCAATAGAGCAGTCCACCGGTAAACTCCTGCAAAATTACGCCGGCTCAGATCTGAATGCCGCCGACTTGAGGGATCGAGGAGAGACCTCCCGCCAACGTCCCAGCCAACCATCACAGCCAGAAGATGACCAGAAGCCGCCATCCCAGTAGCCGAGTTTGCTCACTGTCCAGCAGGCCTGAACCGAGTTGGAACAATACTGAGTCGGACCAGCAGCCCGCCTCTGGCCCAATAGCCCTTCTGACTTGTTTCCCGTCAACCCGAGTTCGTTGATCCTGGGTCCCACTATAGCCCTTTACCTCCCTGCGTGGAGTGGGCCATAAATTTCACTGCTGTAATTAATTACATTCACTATACCGGGTGTTACAAGTCTTGGTCGGGGTCGTCTTCCCCACGCCTGGAGCGTAGGGGTATCGTGTCCACTTCCTACTTGGCATTTGCTTTTCCTCATATATTTTTATATGCCACTGCTAGAGTGGTAGGACCTTAGCTCGTTATAATTTTATCACCGCTGCGAGAGTGAGTGAGTGGAACCCGTCTCGCGACTCGATCCGAGCACGGGGAAAAGTTGATACTTGAGACTCATTGCCAGTTTCTCAACCGCACAGATCCAAGCGCTTCCCTTGCTGAGGGACTTTCGTGAGCTAGAGTCCCAGGTTCGATGTCCATCTTGCATCAGAGTCCTTTTGTTGCCTTTCCTCTTTTTTACAACCTCCAAATCCCGCCTCAGTGTCTGGCTGGCTCCCACCACCATGTTACCGAAGGGATGAGGCACATGGGATTCGTCTCAAGTCGAGTTTCTTCATAAATCTCTTCTTGTTGCCCTAGAGAGTGATAGGATAATCTAGCTCGTTACATTTTTATCACCGCTGTGAGAGAGTGCACGTGACCCATTCTGTGACCCGTTCTGCGCACGAAGGAGAGTAGACCACCCCAGACTCATTGCCGATTTCTCAACTGCGCACATCTGCATGCTTCCCTCGCTAGGGATGAGTCACGAGCTAGAGTACCAGGTTCGCATCCAAATTGGTCTCGAGTTCGCATCGTCGTCCAGCATCATCTCTCCCTCCTCCCCGGTGGAAGGTGGTGTTGAGATAGGGTCGGCGCGTGGAGATCATGGAGGAGATCCCGTCTGCTTCCACTGCTCGTGTGGATACGTCTAGAGGCCGGACGCTTGAATGGCTCGCGACCCCGGGATCTTCCTCTCATTCATCTTCGAGGTTTTGAGAGATTCTCGACCCCACAAAGGTAAAGAATCGTTCTTCCCTTCATGGGATTCATCGACGGAGTCATACAAATATGCATTTTACTCCTCTTGACTCTTGATCCCGGGAACAATTCCCTGGCATCAATCGGCTGTTGCTCATCTCATGAGCGACCCAATCGAGTGACGAACATTGAGCCATGCCATTGTCGTTGGGGTTGTTGTTCGCATGCTGGGAGGATGACCATTTCAAGCCTTGGATCCTTGATTGCTGGCGCCCATGAGGGCTGGCAGGGACCGATGACGGCCATCCATGGCGAGCCGCTGCGTCCGGCGGTGTCCGGTGGCAGTGGAGGCCAGTGGAGGAGCCGTCGTGACGTGTTCCTATGGATGCGGGCCTCTTCTAATCTCGGGGGCCGGTGGTGACCGGCGGAATGGACGGCGTCGGCGGCAGGGTGACCGACGGGGTCGGGTGGTGGCGGGGGCTCTCGCGGTGGCTGGCGGTAGGGCCTCTTTAGGCCTGCACGGGTTGTGGCAGCGGCTAGGGTTTTACCCTAGCCGCACAACGTTCGGGCCGGAGGGGAGACCCCCACGGGTCTCTGGCAGGTCGGATCCGGCCCGCACCAGATCTGGACCCGTTAAGGCCCCCCGTTCAGGCTCGTGTAGGCTGCGTAGACGCTGTCTTCTGGCAGCGTCCACGCTCTTGAGCTTTTCGGTATGAACTCTGGTAGCGTTAACCTTGCACAAGGGAAAATCAGTTACTATAGTGTTGCTATCATCAAAACAAGTTACGATATGTGTTGCTATCATCAAAACAAAACACAATTGACTTGTGTCCTAGGGGACATAACAAAGGCTGGGCCTTAACCTGTCCATAAATCGGTTGGCCTTTAGTAGGTCTGTGCTAACCAGGTGGGGAGCATAAGGGGCCAGGCGAGAGAATTGGAGTTCATACTCCGCCACAGACATCATCTCTTGCCAAAGGTTGGCAAACTCCACAGCCTTCCTCTCCTTAACATGCTCGGAGAAATATTTTGCATAGAATAATTCAAGAAATTCCACCCAAGTGAGTTGCCTATTTTGGAAAGGGGTCGATGTTACTTTCCACCATGTGCGCACGTCCTTGTGGAGTTGAAATGTAGCCAGAAGAACTTCCTCCCGGTCTGCGCATTGCATCACATTAAAGATTCACTCCATTTCATCCATCCAATTCTCAGCTTCATCGGGGTTAGAGGATCTTGAGAATCGCGGAGGGTTCACACTTCAAAAATTTCAGTGCAAATCACCAGCACTAGTCCTCGCGCCAGCTTGGGCCACGGTTTGGAGGGCCTGGGTGAGTCCCGCATCGGTCTGTTGTATCTTGTCCCAGTTGACACGGTGAGCCATTGCAAGGATAAGCTACCTGAGAAAATAACCATTAGTTAATTCCCTATGAAATTTATGGGGGTTAATCCTAGAAATAAATTCTAAGTGACTATCTCATCCCGGGCTCTACCCAATCTCACTGGGTTTGGAAATTTCTCCCTAGTTCATAGGTATGGGCCCTTAATCTTTAGACTTAGCCTATGACATGAAATTTTTCTAGGACTTACTTATGCCTATGCTTTGATACTAACTTAACTGTCACGCCCCGAGCTATATGTACAGTGGAAGAATGTCACGCCCCGAGCGCGGAAGATTCAATCGTACCTGACCGAGACCTACGCTTCTCTTCCTATTTCTGGAAAGGGTTACAACACTCTCTAGGGATGAAACTTAACTTTAGCACTACTTTTCACCCTCAGACAGATGGTCAGACCGAAAGAACAAATCAAGTTGTTGAAGATATGTTAAGGGCCTGTATTATAGATTTCGGCGGTAGTTGGCATGACCACTTAGCCTTGGCTGAATTCACTTATAATAACAGCTACCAAGCCAGCATTCAAATGGCACCTTTCGAGGCACTTTATGGCAAGAGTTGTCGATCTTCAATTTGTTGGGATGAAGTTGGTGAAAAATATATTCTAGGCCCAGATATGGTGAGGGATACTACAGAGAAGATACACATTATTCGAGAAAGACTCAAGATAGCACAAGCCAGACAGAAGTCATATGCAGACAATAGAAGAAGAGATCTGGAATTTCAAGTGGGAGACCATGTTTTTCTCAAGGTCTCCCCTGGTCGAGGTATTAGAAGATTCGGTGTTAAGGGTAAACTTACACTGAGGTTTATTGGTCCATTCGAAGTATTAGAGAGAGAAGGCGAGGTGGCTTACTGCATTGCCTTGCCTCCACAACTATCCGAAGTGCACAACATATTCCACATTTCTATGCTAAAGAAATATCTGCACGATCCTCTCCACGTCATCGACCATGATGACTTGGTGATACAAAAGGACCTCACTTATGAGCAGAAGCCAATGAAGATCCTTGACCAAGAAGTCTGCATTCTAAGGAATAAGAGGATCCCTATGGTGAAAGTCTAATGGAATCGATGTTTAGAACCAGAAGCTACATGGGAAACTAAGGAGTCTATGAAAGGAGATTTCTAGAACTATTCTAGTCCGTAAGTACTTCTCACCCTCCATGTCACCATATATGTCTCCAGATATGTAATTGAATTTGGGGACCAAATTCTTTTTATGTGAGGGAGGGTGTAGCACCCAGGACAAAAATGATAACGAAATAGAAATTTTTCCAAGTAAATAAATCCTTAAATAACTCTATAGGAATGCATAGACTCTATGAAGAAATGGACATAGTCTGTGTCAATGGAAAAACTTGCACGGGGTACAGCTCCATGGGGTTCACAAAAGCGACCAAGGACTTGACTCAGAGAGGAATTTGCACCGGGTTTGATTCCACAAAGTTTGCCAAAGTGTGCAAGGACTTTGTAACCTTGAAGGAATTTGCACGGGGTTTAGACTCCACGGGGTCTATCAAAGTGTTCTGGGACTTGAGGATCAGAAGAAATGTGCACGAGGTATCATGTCCACGGACATGAAGTGCTCAGACTTCTATATGCTCAGACCTTATAGAGATTTGTGCAGACTACAGATACAAGATTTGCACGGACTTAGTTCCAAGGAAATGTGCACAGACTTCTTTGAAAAAACATGCATGGCTTCATTGCAGAAAAACTGCATGGACTTCGTTGAAGAAAAATGTGCACGGACTTTGTTAAGAGAAATGTGCACGGACTTGGTTAAGAAACATGTGCACGGACTTTGTTAAGAGAACTGTGCACGGACTTTGTTAAGAAAATTATGCACAGACTAGAGTCTGCACGGACATGTAGAAACACATGCATGGGCTAAAGTCTGCAAAGACTTGTAGAAACGTGCACAGACTTAGTCTTTCAAAACACCCCCGACTTATGCATGGACTTAAAAGAGAAAATATGCACGGACTTTGAACTACACGGACTAAGGCTTAGGCTGTATGCAAGTATGCATGAAGGCAAAAGTCTGCACGGACTTCAAGTTGATCCGATGCACAGAGTGCATGGGCTTAGTGCAATGGAAATAAAAACGTGCACGGGGTTGAGCTTGCACAGACTTAATATGCAAAGAGCACAGATCACAGCTGACTCAGTCTGCTAACAACTGCTGTCAGACAGCTTCCCTTCGAGGAACAACCTCCTCGAACTTCTACACAGCAGAAGTAGAACACAGATCGGAGGGACTATCTCCCTTCCTTTGCATAGCGCAAAGGGTAACTCGGCAACCTGCTCCCAGCAGATCACAGACTAGAGGAGCAATAGATGCAGTGACAGTTTCAAATAGATATCATCTAGGGGAACTTCAAATATAAAATACTAAGCCAACTTGTGATGGGGGATAGAGGATATGGAATTGAATGCAAGACAAACCACTGTGCACTGGGATTTTTAGATGATTCGATCTGCTACCCATAGACCAACGTCCATCCCCCACTCCAACCTGAGTGAGACTTTTCGCTGACAAACAGCTTGAACTGCTGAGCATCACAGCTTGCTTACACTGCTGGGCAACACACCTTGCTTCTGCTGAGCATTACAACTTGCTACAGGTGAGCGTCACAACTTGTTGTCCAGAGGAACCAAACCTCTGCAACACTGACACACTACTTGATGTATGAATAAGAAACAAGAAAAATGCAACACAAGAAAAATAGAAATGAAAGTAGGAAAGATATAGCTCTCGAAGGAGTGAATTGGCTTGGATCTGATCCAAAGGCCAACGATGTGCAGATCTTCAAGAAACTACGACTACTTCACAATCACTTCTCTCTCGAGCTCTCTCTCTCTTTCTCTTTCACTACCTCACGATCTCTTTTTCTCTCTGAACTGCTCTCTCTTCTCTTTTCTACTTCTGGCTCTCTCTCTCCCAGACTCTTCTACTCTCTCTCTCTCTCTCAGACTCTTTTGCTCTCTCTCTCTCTCTCTCTCAGACTCTTTTCTTCATAGCAGCAGCTTCTCTTCCTTACCGACTCTCTCCGTCTCCTTCTAGATTGCCTTTTATAGGGCGCAAGTTCTGTGGTCCCACGAGCTCTTGATTTGGGCGCGTGGAGAACACATTCCTGTACATTTCAAGAGTCCACGTGTCAGGAGTTGAAGATACGACGATCCACGTGAAAGGATTTCAGATAAAGTTCCCACCTTGGATCACGTGCCATTAATCAACTTCGCTTTAGTTCCACATGGGAGTGATGCGATCATCCTTTATGTCACCCAGGTGTTCAAACATGGATTTGGGTTGTCAGGATAAAAGATAAAGAGGTATTAGTTATGAATCAAATGATAAACATAGAAAACAGATATCACGTTAGGGTTTCTACTCCTTCTGAAATCATAGCATACATATGTATATATATACTCAATGAAAAGTGTCCAAAAGGCACTTAAAACCCTCCCATAATGTCTAAAAGACATTTCCATATGATAAGGGACCAATGGGAGGAAGTTTAGTAAAGTTCTCAAGACAACCAATCGGATTAAGCCAGGTTCGCAAATCCCGTACGGGAACAGAGTACGCCAAAGGCGAACCCAGAGCTCACTGCGTTAACTCACTGAACATAGTGCGTTAACGCAGAGGGTGTTCCAGAAGAGAACACACAACGCGATGACCTGATGCGTTAACGTAGCTGGGACACTGCGTTGACGCATAGGGCATCCAGGCGTAAAAGCATTAAGACGATAACCATGATGCGTTAACGCAGCTGGGTCACTACGTTGACGCACAGGGCAATCAGAAGCAGAAAGCAGTCGGAAGAAGCGCTACGTAGATGCAGCACACGCAAGGCATTGACGCAGGTACACAAGCGTCGACCTTCCAGGGGCAGCGTCGACCTTCCATGGGCACAGCGTCGACCTTCATCAGCATTCCAGCAGTTCTGAAAGCCTGCTGCATAGACGCAGCATACACACTGCATTGACGCAGTGGCCACCCAGTAGTAGAGGCTGCTGGATGGAGGACTGCGTTGACGCAGAGCGTACACAGCGTTGATGCAAGGCGGACAGCCAGAGGTGCTGAGCCTGCTAGTGCGTTAACGCAGTGTATACACAGCGTTGACGCAGCCTGGGCATTCCAGGGCTTAACAGAAGCAAACCTGCCACGGTGATTAGCAGATGCGTTAATGCACTAGGATAGTGCGTTGGTGCACATGAGCATCCAGAGGCATCCCAGAAGCAAGAAGCCTGCTTGTTGAAGAGCTGCGTAGACACAGCGTGTACACAGCGTTGACGCAGTGCCCCTTCCAGAAGCGTTAGTTGCTGGTTGGAAGCCTGCGTTGACGCAGCGTACGCAGTGCGTTAACGCACTCATCAGCAAACAAGACGGCATTATATTGACGGATGTCCCGAGATCTACCAGAATCCGATTCAGTTCATGGCCATTTATCTTCCCTTGCATGTATAAAGGACGATTATGACAAGGGGAAGAGAGCATCATATCTTTATCTGTGAAGGTGACAGTCGCTGCAAAAGTCTCATATGCTTGAGCCTAAAGTTCAACCACCTGAGTCTCATAAACTTCTGCCTCTTGGAGTATTTTCACGAGGGTTTTTCTCAGCTCTTTACTCCAAGTAATTGTTTCCCATATGGTGACATTGGTTGGGAGCTGCTTCATATGTTGGATGATTTTACAATCGGCCCACACATGAGCTTGATCTAGCGGAGGGATCATCTCTGTGAGAGGCTTGGGTTGATGGTCGGGCTTTTTACTTGGCTCCGTTATTACTTGATCATTTGGTTCTTCTTGGAATAATGGAGCTAGAGAATCTTCCTCTGGAGGTGGCGGCTCAACATTGTCCTTGCTGGAGGGATCCGCTTGAGTTGGGTAAGTCAGCTTTTCTTGTGGGACCGGTCTTACCGGTTTGTCTTCCTCGTCTGACAGATAGAAGGAGAAGGTGGCAACCCCACTTTGAATTTGAGTTGGACTAGCAGGCTTTTTCTGCGAGGTTGGCTTTACGGGCTCATCCTCCTCGTCTGACGAGTCGAAGAAGAAGGTATCAACTCGAAATTGGATCTCAGGGATAGGACCCGAGTCTTCTCCTCGAAAAGCAATGACCCTTTGGGGGTATGTTGAATTAGCCTTCTCACTATTGGAGGATGCCGGGTGCCTTCCTCGCCCACGACCCTGTCCTCTGTCGCGATTGTGGTTTAGGAGCTCCGCATTACGGCGGCGGTAGGTTGCCATAGTGATCCTATCCCCGATTGTAGGGGTGGCGATGCTATCTTCACTTGGTGTTTGTAAGCTTTCTGGCGGAGGAATTGACACTATATTGCATGAGGAGTTCTTCAACATTTGTTCTAACTTCTCTATATTGAGTTCTTCATCTCTATAAAAGATGGAAAGCTCCTTTGGGATTTTCTAATGGGTTTTTTTCTCTTGTGTTATTTTTGTTTCGCAGGAAAGAATGGAAAGTGAGGCCTTTATCTTCTAGCCGACTGGAAGGCGAGGAGAGGTAATCCACATTGTCCCCCCATTCTTTATATTGAGCGTGATCATCTTCTTTTTCCAAGGTATACAACACACATAGTCTTCTTTCACATTCTATGGCGTTGTCTTTCCTTGGTGGTGATCATGGTATTCTTCTACATATTTTATCGCCTTTGCCTTGCTATATGATCATGCTACCATGTTTACATAGTTACATGTTTATGCTATTCACTTGATTGGCACATTATGTTATCACTTTGCATACATGCTCGTTCATGTGACTTGTGGAGCCACGTTCCATATTTCTACACCCACAGCTATTTTTTTGGCGATCACGGTGGGATCTCTAGTGCCCATCACTTTGTCCATACTTTTCTACGATTTTGGTGTGCATATCCATGTTTAGATAGCATTTCATGTTTATATTGTTCATATTGTTTGCATCCATATTGTTATGTTTGTATTTGTTCATTATATCTTGATTTGCTTGATTTAGGCTAGAATTTGCATGCACTCCGGTGTACATAGGGCCATGCATTCTCATATTGTAGTTGCATTCCTACCTTGGTAAGTGATCCTCTCACCTCCATATTCCTTGGGGTCAACTAGGTGATCTTACCCAAGACCTCTGTAAGTCCCCGCGAGCCGTAGATTCCCACACGGATGCCAGACTGGTTGTACCTGTCCACCTCGTAGTTTACATTTTGCATACATTGTGAGGGAGTCAACCATAGATTAACCCAAAGTTCAGACCTTCTTCCTATAGGACATTTATGTCTGGAGAGAATTATGCTTAATTTAAGTCATTAAAAGGCCCACCAAAACTTTGAAAAAAATAAATTAATGATCATATCAACTTGTTTGATCTTGGTTGAACCCTCTCACATCCATATTATTTGTTTGGGCTTGTCTAAGCCCATTTGTGATATTTTGTGTTACATCTTCCATTATCCATTACTATCGGAGATGCATACTAATTGAGTATATGAGACATATATCAAAGTGGGTAAGTACATATTGTATATAATTTCATTTTGAAGTGCCGAATATTATACATGTTCTGTATGAGAAAATAATCTCATATGCTCAATTGTATGAGATGATGAAAGTTCATTTGCCACAAAAGATGATGACAATATATGTTAGTACAGTGAACACCCTGCCACTAGACTTATAGCCAACAGAAAATCCACAGGAAGGGGTGCCCAGTCAGTCTGCTCAAGTTGACTCTGGGCTTAGGTTCATACCCAACTAGTGGTCGAAATTGATGTTGAGGCTGTTCAGGATGAGATGATTGTTTATGACGTTGAGGTTGTTAGTGATCATGCCTCCACCCAAGATATACAAGTGCAAGTCTCGATTGTTGACGAGAATTATCAGATTTTAAAGAATAGGATGCAGGCTGAATCAGATGATAGTGACTCAGATTTTGTTGAATATCAAGATGAATATAATGATAGTGAGGAGACAGTGGTTGATTCTGATGAGGTACATATGGACAATAGCTATCATTCAAGGCCATCTACCTCAGATGAGTAAGATGGACCTGTGTCAGATGTAGATGGAGATTTGCTAGAGGATGATGAAGAGATCCTGAGTATATCAGTTGGTGCTATCTTTACAAATAGTAGGGAGTACATGATTGCTCTATAGCATTATCTTATAAAAAATCAATTTGAATTTAAGCTGGTGAAAAATAATAGCATGAGGATTACTATTGTCTTTGTAGATGTTACTTCAAATGGAGAGTGCATCCCTCAAGACTGTTACCTTTACAGTGAGGACAATGTAGGGGGAGCACATATGGTCAGCCACTAGTAGGTGTGATCATGGTTTGTCGAATCGGTCTGACTTGGGTCGACTCGGACGTGTCGTATCGTATCTGGAAAAATCTGATATGCTGCAGATCACCCTCAGGATCGGCCGAGTCGGACCGAGTCACAATGAGTGTGTGTGTGTGTGTGTGAGAGAGAGAGAGAGAGAGGTCAGAATCTATACCGACTCCCAACTGGTCGCCAGTCAAGTCAACGGGGACTACGAAGCTCGGGAAGCGCAAATGATTTAGTACCTCCAGATGATAAGGGAGATAGCTCAACTGTTCAAGAGTTTTCAGGTAATCTAGATAGCTCGGTAAGAAAATTTTCGAGCGGATGCCCTCTCTCGCTTGGCCTCCTCCATCAGCCCAGAGGGCACAAGGTCGGTCCTCCTCGAGGAACTATAATGACCGAGCGTGGAAATCGAGCTCGTGGCCATTGCACAAATATCTCCTGGCAACTGGCGGGCCCCATACGTATCCTGGCTCTGAGATTCCCAAGAGCCCCCTGACCCTCGGGAAGCTCGTAAACTGAAGTATCAAGCTCGACGTTTCATCCTTCTAGATGAAACCCTATACCGAAGATCCTTTACCGGTCCTCTCCTCAAGTGCCTCGACGCTCCAGAAGCCCACCAAGCAATTGAAGACATCCACGAAGGCATCTGCGGCATGCACCAGGGGGGGAGATCTATTGCAAGGATCCTGGTGAGACAGGGCTACTGGTGGCCCACTCTCCAGCGCGATTGCTCAACTTACGTTCAGAGATGCGATCGATGCCAGTAGTTCGACCACCTAGTCCACCAGCCAGCCTCGGAACTCGTGACCCTAACCGAGCCTTATCCCTTTGCTCGATGGAGAATTGACATTTTGGGTCCTTTTCCTGTGGCAAAGGCTTAGAAGAAGTTCGTCACCATCGCCATCAACTATTTCTCCCAGTGGATCGAGGCTGAGGCCACCGCCAAGATTACCGAGGCAGTCATTTGGAGTTTTATTTGGAGGTCGATCATTTGTCGTTTGGCATCCCTCGGGTGATTGTGAGCGATAATGGTCAGTAATTTGATTCCACTTATTTTAAGAATAAGTGTGCCAACCTACATATTCGCAACCACTTCACTTCGGTAGTCCACCCCCAGGCTAATGCGCTGGTTGAAAAGGTCAACAAAACTGTCACTGTAGAAACCTGATAATTAAAAATGTGAAAATTTAAATTGTTAATTAAAAAATAATTTTATTTCTACTACTTTAGCAAATCTGATCATTGAAATATTATTGCTTACTATTTTATCTGGAACTTCAATGTACTCCACATAAACCTTTTTATCCCTTCGGAGCTTTACCGCTCTTGGGAGGCTTCACAGATTCCAAGTGGTATCAGGTTTACCCGGTATCTGGAGTCTAGGTTGTCATAGCTTGCCATCATGTCAGTGGGTGGTTGGGGCCCCTCAGTTCAAGTAGGTTGCACTGATTCGTGTTAGGATGGGGGTGGTGATCAGGCAGGGGTATTGCCACCGGATCACTCCTCCCTTGCCCACCTTCCTCTTCTCCTTTTTTTTGTTGTGTCCCCCTTCTGGCGCCAATTCAATGGGTAGAGGAATGCCAATTCATTCTTTTCCCCCCTTTTGTTTCTCGTTCTGCCACTGGATCACTTATTTTCATTTTTCTTTTTCTTCTTTGTTCTTTTCTTCATTTTCTTTTGTTCTCGCATGCGTCGATATGTGTGCGTTGATGTACTCCCTCTTTCCTTCCTCCTTTGCCCTTGGTTTGGCGAGGCTTGGAGTTCTTGCTGAAGAATTTCAGGTGTCTACAAATGCCCCCACCCGTGGGTGGCGCAAGCGAGGGATGAGCACGTAGGGCCATGGGTGTAGACTTTTTACCATATCATTCCACGAGCCAGTAGGCCATCAATCCAGTATAAATTCACAGGAAAGCACTCACCCCTTCAGCGAAGGGATGAGGGGTTCGCTTCACCGCAGTGAGCACATGGGCTGAGAAGTTTAGCCCTAGAGAGGTTTAGTCATCAGCATGGGGTCAATGCCGGAGCAAAGAGGCAAGGCTTCATCCATTGACCTAAACGGAAGGTTTAAGCCGATGGGGTGGGGTCAATGAAGTCCCGCGATCAATGACACCCAAGAGGGGGGTGAATTGGGTGTTGACAAATTTTAAAGAAACTTTTGGCCTTTTGTAAAATATGTGATAAACTACTAATTAAGAGATTCAAGTCTATTCAATGGAGTACAAGGTGAGGCATCGACCCAGCCCGAGCCGAGTGAAGCTGTCCCGAGAATGGGGACGCTCGGAGGGGATGCTCCGGTCGAGGCTCGCCCACAGAGGACTCTCCCCCCTTCAGCTGGTGCCCCTGTCGTCCGGGCTCCCTTGTACCAGAGGTGCCAGTCCTTGGTGCCTTCACTGGTTCGGAAGGAGTTCAGGCATGGTCCCCCCTCCCTGCTCTTCGAGAAGGTGATGGAGGGCTACTTGATCATGGCCCAACTGGGGGTTGAGATAGCCGATTACTTTGGACGGCTGAAAAGTGAGGAGAGGTCCCTCTCTCGGGTCCGCGTCGAGTCTGGTCGTAGGATCGAGCAACTGTCTTCCGAGCTCAAAGTCCTTCGGTGGGAGGCAACCTCATTTCGGGCACAGGCTTGGTCAAGCCAGGAGGAGGCTCGGATACTGGCTGAGCAACTGGCCCAAGCTCGTTATATAGTCGAGCTAAAGAGCAAGCTCCTAGAGGAAGAGCGCTAGGCTCAGGTCGAACGTTATGAGCAATGGAAGGCCGAGCGGGAGGAGCTCAATAGCCAGGCTCGAGAGCCCGAGCGAGTGCGTGGGGAGGCCGAGGTTGCGCGGGTCGAGGTTGAGGCGAGGCTGTCCGAGACCGAGATGAAGTTGCTCGGAGCCGAGCAGAGGGTGGTCGAGCTTGAGGAGAAAGCGGAGCACGCTGGGGCAGAGGCGATCGATCGATATAGGAGCTCGGAGGGCTATCACACAGCTCTCCAGAAGGCCACCTTCTCGTATTACGAGCCAGGCTACCGACGGGGGCTGCAGAAGGGGTTCGCCCAAGGCTTCCATCGAGCGATCATCGCGGCCCAACAGCAAGTGTTCGACGAGCTCATTTTTCCTTTCGGACAGTGCTACGACTCAGATGAAGACGTCACAGATTCTTCCTCTCCGACGTCGAGTGAAGGGGGGAGCAGGGATGCTACCGCTTCAGTAGCGGAGTCGCCAACTCCGGTTACCTCGGGGGGGGGGGCATACGATCGAGGTTTCCGATCTGAAGGATCCAAGGCATTACATCCTCCCCTCCTTTTAGAAATTTCATCCTCAAAATTCAAGGAGCTAACCAGCGAACAAGGGAAGAACAACCCAAACGCTGGCTACGCTCTCCAAGCATCAGCCAAAGCTCGAACACTAACCATAACAGCACAAAATCATGAAATCACGATTCTCGAAAAATATAATTCAGAGGAACACTGCTAGACCATGATCACAAGCACAAGCAAGATCATCATGCTCTAGATCTCAAGACAAATCGATCCACAGAACGAGCACTACACACCAAGGAACAGAAATTTGGCGACTCCGAAACAAGGTAACATTGCTATCGTCTCACAAGGAAAGGAGACACGATCCATGCCACGAAAATAACCTCCAACAACACAAGCATCAGCTCTTCATGAGGAAGACAGACATCTCAGCTGACTACTCAAACCATCAGCTTCCGTGTCATAACGAACAAACAAAACTGGCACATAGAACACCAAATGATAGCACTGGACCACAAACACAATCAAGTCAGTCCTCACTCCGACAATACATGTGATTTGAGTCGCATGCTAACTCTACCATGGCAGAAGAGTACAGCATAACCAACCGACAAGATCACGGTCTACATAATGCCAAATTCAGACTCATAGGGAACTCCTCCCAAGCTGAACAAAGCAATAAACCAACAAACACCCTCAACAACACCTGTAGAATCTCGGCTCCATTCTCAACATAGAACGCTAGGACACAACTGCAAGCTGGGTCACATCAAGGCACAATTATAGCTGAACACATGGCTAAAAAGAAACTAGCCACGCATAGCTTACCAACAAGGACCCACAATAACTTCTAGAACAATGCATCTCTAGGACCACAATCACGTCCTGAGAGCACAACCTCCAAGAAATGCAAACCAAGAAAGGGTACTCAATCAACATATCTACCAATAGATTTCCCCAATTCTCAAAATTGCTAGTTCCAACAACCACAATACCACAAGCAACGGCACTACAACCAACAACATCAAGGCTAAACTGAAGTGAGATTAGGTCCACTCAATCTTTTCGATCTCACTCAAATAATCTAAGTGTAGAACGATTTATCCTAAGCCAAACACAAACAGCAGAGGTAGCAGTGTGTGAAGATGCAGTGAATAAAAATCTGTAAATAGACCTGTGAACGGAGATAGAAGAAATGGACAAATGCATAGGAAAACCACATCCAACACGGAGATTTTTAGGTGGTTCGGGACCACGACGGGCTCCCTACGTCAACCCCTCACTGAAATCTGGTGAGGCTTCACTATACGCTACTTACGTAGCAACATGGGGATGAACCCCAACACCACACACGCTGTTTCCGCAGTAATACACGCAAGGGGCCTGGCCCCAAAACGCTGCCACCGTAGCACTCACACACACACAGTCGGGGAACACACCCCGGACACTAAACCACATGGAGTCACAGCTCCGTCTTCACACACGGACTCAGGGAAACTTGCCCCACATAGTTCCACACACTCGGAGACGCAGCTCCACCTTCACACACACAGGTATTCTCAGTTTAACAAAATAAAAGATATACAATAATCTCCCAACTTTTAATAAATGCTTAGATAAGAGAGTAGAAATGAGAGCTGAAGAAGCCCCCCTCAAATCTGCAGTGAAATCCGTCCATAGGAGTGGTAGGGTGCGCCGGAGAGTTTAATCCGTAGAGTGGAAGCCGGCTAGAACCGCAGGAGACGCCCAAGGAAGATGGTTCAACGACTGTAACTAGAACTGGATTAGATCTATGAATATAGGCTCATTGATGGCGTTCTCCTCTTCTTCCTGTTCCTCCTCCAGGTGAATGCGTCGCCCACTCTCCTTTCCTGCAACAGATAAAAGACTATCAGCCCAAGGATATCTCCTCCGATGGAGATCGCAGCCTACTTATGCAAGAAGGAAGGCAGCAACAAAAGACCACAAGGCCCTTGCTAAAACCCTTCAAAACAACACCCAATAAATGATAGAAACCCTAAGGGCAATGGTGTAAAAACCCTAAGCCAATCGGATCTCAAAAAATAGCTAAAATTCGTCGGACGAAATCTAGATCCGCACCATTAAGGATCCGCTAAACTACGGGTGTTATAGTTTCTCCCCCTAAAAGAAATTTCATCCTCTAAATTAGACGAAGGACAAGGAGGCAACTGACATACGACACACCCTACTGACCGAAAAAAGATACCAGAACAAAACAGAAATTGATACCTTGAAAATAGAAGGCTGACTTTCCACGTGGCATGAATTAGACTCACTTGAGACGACAGTCAACCATGGCACCATAAAGTTCCAGCCAATCCATACTAAGAATCACGTCATAGTCGGCTAACTGTAATGCATAAAGCCTCGCTGGCAGCTTCCTTCCACTGACCATAACCGGAGAATTTTCCAAGTACAGAGGAGTGGACATATAATCGCCTGACAGCAACTCCACGAGTATTTCACAGGAAACTTCATTCACTGGCTTTTCAATACGAGCAATAAAATCTTCGAAGATGAAAGAATGCGTTACACCTGAATCGAAAAGAACACGCGCTGTGCGATCATAAATCAAAATCGTACCTTCAATCAAATTAGATGCCAACGCCTCTGCACGAGTGATGTGTGTAACTCTAGCTCTCGGTGGATGAGTAGCGGCAGACGACTACTGAGAAGGTGCAGGAACTGGCGGTTGAAGCGATTGAGATTGAGGCGGTGGAGGAAGATGGAACTGTGGCTGCTGTGGCTACGAAGTCTGTGAGAACTGCACTGTCTGCTGTCTCAACGGACAGTTTCGGGAAATGTGCCCCGGCTGATCGCAACGATAACATACGATCGGCAGAGAGCATGACACACCCGGATGACTGCCACCACACCTGGAGCATACTCTCAGCTGAAATGCAACAAAATCTGGACGCGGCCGAACTGAAAAATCAGACTACTGACTCGGATCAGAAAATGACGGCTGATCGAACCTCTTCCTCTTTCTCTTATGACGGAAACCTCTGCCCTAAGATTGCTGGAAAGAAGCACTATCAGCAGGAGAGAAGGCAGAAGAAGCTTTGGGAGGGTCGGAGAAGAAGAATGATAGACATTCGACAAGGTTGGAGAAGGAGCAGAGGCAACAACCGGAAGTCCCGGGGAAGAGGAATCAGAAGAAATCCCAAGATGGGGATGAAAGGATGACATAGGCTGAGGCCTAGAATTTTGAGAGGAGGGAAAATCTAGAGACTCTGGATGGGAAGAAGAAGAGGCATGTGGGCTTGCGGACCCCAGAAGAGAGGAGAAGATCATAGAAGCAAGATCTGAAGTGGGAAGATACACCACTCAAGGGTGGGAGCTGAGTAGAAGAAATGGTGAATAGAAAGGAGAGGAAGAAGTGGACCCCTGAGTGCACAACATGCTACCCTTGAACTTGCATCGCCGCCTCTTCTTCGATAAAACTTCTTAAAAATGGACCTTCCTGGCACGGACTCGGACCTCTGGGACTTTTGTCTTGATATATATTCTCAAATAACGGGCCCACCTGGCAGGCGACCTAGCTCAATCATGAACATGCAGCCTTGCTGGGGCAGTTGCCCCTAGACATCTAGTGCTAACAATATGTGAAGATTCTTGAACATTGAACTCCTTAGATGGATGAGCATCAGAAATTCATGGAGTTTTGTCACTTGGCACTAGCAGCATGAGATTCGACAACTCCACTCTGAAATCAGTCTTGAAGCACAACTCCCTTGATAGAAGAGAAGGACGAAACTGAGAGAGAGCAATAGATGACGTTGACGTGGTCGGCACACTGATAAACTGAGAGAGATTGCATATGGTGTGCAGAATGTCCTTGAAAATGGCCGAGAATACGACCAATTGCCCCTCAAACATAGAACTCATACTCTATTTAGCGGCCGTACGAGTTAGCACAATACGGGTAGAGAGCTCTTCTCGGCCAGTGATTGATAAACCGCGTGGAAGGTGAGCTAGAAAGGGAGGGGTTGAATAGATCACCCCAATTAAAAATTCTTGACAAAAACAACCACCGAAAGCACTGAGGCAGAAGAGAAATCCCCTTACTCCTATTTCAGAACAACCGAGCCAGTAGGCAGCCCGACTTGGGTCGGGCCTGGGCCTGGCTTGCCCTTTTATCTTGATAAGTCGGGCCGACCTAAGCCCGACCCAGGCCTGGCCCATTGACAGTCCTAGACCGGGCCTGGGCTGGCCGGTTAAATGGGCGAATCGACACGAGCACGCCGACCCGCACACACCAGACTTGGCCCACCTCGGACCGGTCTGATACCCTGCGGAACGCACGAGACCATGCGATCCAGTGCGTCCCGACCACGACCCATAGCCCGTGCGTCCCGCTGCCCGTCTGGGTCAGGTCAGGTCGTGTGAGTCAAGACGGTCACACTGGGATGGCAAATCATGTGTGAAATATTAAAAATATCTCGATTAAGAGAGAGAGAGACCACTCGCGGCAACCTCCTCTCCCCCGACCATGGCGGAACCCCTCTCCCCTCACCTAGGTGCCCCCCCTCCAATGACCTAGCACTAACACTAGCGGGAGGAGACCTTTGTGGATGGCGGCAGTGGGTTCATCATGGCCGGAGAGAAGCCACCCCAACAATCATCCCCACTCAAGCTAATACCCCAGGCCCAGTGCGCTAGCATGTCAAAGTTGGATATCCCACCACAGGACAGCTGGGCGTAACACATAGATAACGAGCAAGAGAGGGGCCTTAACTCACGGCTCGTCGACATGCCCATCGATGTGAAGCACTTGAGAATCATCGATGACGAGATGACATCGAACGTGCAGCCGCACCACCAATGGGTCTTCGATGTGAAACCAGAGAGCCTTAACTCGAGGCTCAACTGAGGCCATCATCGGTGGCACTTGTGCAGTGAGGTTTGCCAATTGCGCACCACCGCTAGAGCAAGTGATCGAGTTGGCGACGTCCTCCCTGAGAGATGAGCAGAGGTCCCTCCCGATGCCCTTCCTCACCAAGACCTACCAGCTCATCAACAACCTAATCTCCTAGAATGAGGTAGCCCCCCGCGCCCGCCCCCCACGGGGGGGGGGCGGGGCCGCGCCCGGGGGGCCCCGCGGGGCGCGGCCCGGGGCCCCGGGAGGAGCTGAGGCACCATCTAATAGCGAACATTGCCACTGATTTGGAGACGGCTTCTCGTGTAGGGGCGTCCTTGGAGATGGATATGCAAAGGATTCATGGACAGGTTAGCCAGGGGTAGTCCCAGTCAGGCCGCAGCCACCACACGGCTACCCAGCAGCAGAGTACCTTTCATCCTCCTTCAGGCAGTTCGGGAGCATCGACTCCGGTGGCTTCAGCGGCGGGATCTACGTCTTTTAGCTCCAAGGTCAAGAGGTTCTTCAGGAAGAGTTTTAGTAAGAAGCATAAGGAGGGCAGAGATCAGAGACAGGCTTCTTCAGGCAGTGTTCAGCAGCCGATGTCTTATCAATGACAAGGATCAGTTGGTGGTTCTCGAGGGTCATGTCCTCAGTATGGCGAGTCCCATCCAAGCAATTAGTGCACGGCGCCAGTGATTTGTTTCAGATGTGATCAGCCAGGGCATATGACGTGTGACTGTGCTCAGAGGCCGTGTCAGCCACCCCAGTACCCTCAGCAGTAGCAACAGCAGTAGTACCCTCAGCAACCACAGCAGTTTCAGCAGCAGGGACAGTATCCGCCACTACCACGGTTAGCGAGTGTGGGCAAGCAGCGGTCTCGAGGCAAGATTACACACATGACCAGGGCAGAGTCGTCGCAGCTTGTGGAAGGTATTGTTATGATTTTGGGTTGTACAGTGCGAGTTTTGTTCGATTCTGGCGCATCGCATTCGTTTATATCGGAGGATTTTGTGCTGAGTGTTGAGGACCTGGTGTCCCAGATGTCGTGCGATTTGGCGGTGGAGTTGCCTTCTGGTGACTTTATGTTCACCCCGTATTGTTTCGAGAAGGTTCCGGTGTGGATTGAGGGGCGAAATCTACCAGGCAGGCTTTATGCATTGCACCTTCGGGATTATGATGTGATTTTAGACATGGATTGGCTCGAGGCCCATGGAGCGGTGGTGGATTACAGAATGAAGAGGGTCTATTTTCAGCATCCCCATAGATCCACATTCTACTTCCAAGGTATCTGATAAAATAAAAAAAATCAAAAATTTTATCAAAATCGGCCGACCCTCTCTCTCCCCTCACATTTTCTCTCTTTTTCTCTCTCCCTCACTCTCTCTCTCTCTCACGCGACCGCTCTCACCCCTCTCTCGGGCTCGGTCCATCCGGGCGACTTCAGGAGGCGTGGAGGGTACCATTAGGAAGGTCGTGACGAGAGGATCACGTTGACGCTAGCCTTGCCTCGGTCCGTGGATCATGGAGGCGAGTACGGGCGAGAGATCGACATACCTTCCTTCATTCGTTCGGCACCGGAATGCCATTTTCGTCGTGATCGAGGTAGGGGGATAGAATCCTTGTCTCGTAGGGTTGTCCCGGTACCCCATGCATCACGATTGCCTATCGTTTCCCTCGATTTCTGTGCAATAATCCATGGGCGTTGTATTTTTGTTTAATTTCCTGAAAATTATACCATGGGCATTGTATTTATGTTTTGATGGTTTGTATAGTTGTGGAATGGCTATTTAGGCTTGGCAGGTTAGTTTAAATTTTGTATCCTGTCGATTTGGATCATCCGGGAGGGCTTTCCACTGAGGAATCCCTGTTCCCGTCACTACGGTAATGGCGCGGTCCTCCTCGTGGCCATTCCGTAGTGCACGGTCTTCTTCTAGACCATTTAAACCACTTAGAAGGTCCATTATGGACCATGTAAACCTTAGCACGGTAGGAGCCTGACCGTGTAGACCCTTTGAACAGTAGGGCAGTGTAGAGATGAATGTCCAAAGGTGGTTCGTCCAACCTATAGAACAGTTTATCATCCGACCGTTTAGGGGGACCCTTCATCCCATTGAGCGGCCAGTCCCGGTCCGCCTAACCCTTGCACGACTTACTCTTGACCATGTAGTCCGTTGAACTATTTTGGGCGTTGGAATTAAGTGGCCCAGTTATAACCGCATAGGTCCATAGCGCGGCCGGTCGTCCGACTGTTTAATCTCTGAGCGGCCCCTTTTAAACCATTTAATTCCTACAGATTTTAATTGTTAACATATTCATTTAATTGCTGTATTCTGTGGCCAAGTTGAACAGAACCTTGGTCTTGTCCTTTGGGAAGGAGTATACTTTCTTTATTTTATCCCACAACGAGGGACCTTCTTTGCCATCTGTGGTCTTTGCCGGCTGCAGGGCAACCGCCTTCTTCCCTTTGTCTTTCTATTGTTTGAACGTCTTGATGTCGAGAGCATTCGCTCTATCCAGGCTTAGAACTGCCCAATAGTGGGTCACTGTTGGCGCCGCCACAGACTGTACCAAACTTGGAAGATGCCAAAACTAGGGCCAATCCCTCGCAGACTGTCCAAGAAGGCTCCAGAATGTTTGAGGAATCATCAGGTGTCGTCGCTGGTCATGACTGGCTCTGGAACCGGGTTGCTCTGCTCGGACAGGGACTGCTCTCAGGTCGCAGCAGCAAGTAGAATAGGCCGTCACGATCACTCCCGTGGTCGAAATGGTGTCAGACCAAAACGGGCGCGTCCGTTAATGGATCCTCTTTGATCTCCAACCAGGAAGGCTGCCAGGGGAGGTCGGAGTAGGAGGTAGAGGATGTAGAGTGGATGGGTGTCTGTTCTGATTCTGGGTGGACTGACCTACGCGCTTGGGGGATAAAATTTGGAATGTATAGCTCCGGACTCCAAATGAGGCTCCGCCAGCTGTGTTGGATAGAGGATTGGAGGAGGAACGTCCCACCCAAACAGCGCACCAAGGGAAGCTGGGGTGTGGATGTAGTAGCTTCTACATCGGTGCTCTGATCTTCCCTCAGATGCCAGATGCGCACTCTGACAAGAATAGACCTCCCGAACGGCCCTGAACTCAGATGACGGTGGGATCACCTCACTGAGGAAGCTTACATGAAGATCTTTCCGTCGATGTATGGTACACCTCCAGAAGTCACTGGATGGCCCTGGAGCAAATGCGACAAGCTGGGTTTCTGCTGCTGCCTGCGAACTGGGTGTGGTAGATGGTGATAGATGTGGTAGGGGTGGATAGGGGTGATGGGATTGTGAAGGGTGAGGGGCTAATGGCTGTGGGAGGTGGCAAGCCCGACCCCAGTCCACTAGAAAATCCACCAAAAATCGATACCTCCATAAAATCTCACATAAAAGGTATGCCCATTCTCCTCACCTCTCGATCTACAACTCTTGTGAAGGCCTCATCACCCAGATCTATCATAAACCCCTCTGTCAAATCACATTCTCAGGAAACCCTCTTTCTTGTCCAGTCAGATACAGATCTAGGAACCAGCAGCTTCTAAAATCAGCTACAGCCAGCACCGGGAGTTTTAAATTTCTGTTTCAAGTTGGGATCATAGCCCTTCGAGAGAGCTTTCCAACACTGCCAGTCTCGTGTCGATCCAACATCAGGGTTGATCTCAGCAACCATTCTTGCCGGGTCGCGCGTTGTAAAATAGCAAGTTATAGCTTGTGGACAGTAATCCCAAAGCTTGAGGACCAGAGCCTCCTCGCCTCCCACGAGGCGAACCAGCGCGCTGCCTTCCTAGGGAGCATCCCTCCAGATGCCCCTGCCACAGCGGTGTCACTCCGGGCCCACTCGTCCCCACTGAGCAGCACCGGGCCCCACAACCAGTAGCAAGCGTCTTCCGGATGGCACCGACGGAGCAGATCCAAGTGCTACCCGTCAACCCAAGAACGGTCCTCCCAGGCCCGCTGTAACCCTTTACCTCCCTACGTGGAGTGGGCAAATAGTTCATTGCTATAATATTGTGTAATTAATATTCACCGGGAGTTACCGACTTGGCCGGGATTGTCTTCCCCACATCCCGAGCATGGAGGTACACTCGGCACCCCCTTATGGTCGTACTTACTTTCTTAGTATATGCTTGTTTGCCGCTGCTAGAGAGCATGTGATAGGACCATTAGCTCGATATATTCATTTCACTGCTATGAGAGAGAGTGAACAGTCCCGTAACCCGACCTGGGCACGAGAGTTGTGAGTTGGCCACCTGATGGGGACATCGCCTCCCTTGCCGACACTCATGGCGCGTCTCCTCACCTCGGACGCATCTAGCACGGTCTAGTTATCTACTTTGAGTCATGTGATGTATTTGTTGCTTGAAAACGTGGAGGAAACTTCTAGATTTATGCAATCCCAGCCCAAGTCAAACTGCTAGATTAGGGTCCGGGGCCTCCTTCTAAGGACCATATCATCCAGAATAATCAACCAAATTGAGTCCCACTTATTTCTAACTCTTATCCTTTGTATTATCTTGCGATTGATCCATATATCTCAGATTTTAGTAGACTCTATCTCTTAAAATCGTGGGAGAACTTTCTGGATTTCCAGTAGTTTTCTATATAAAGAGCCCTGTGCAGATCTTGCGACGGGGGTGCGTTTCCAAGGCGACGAAAAGCTATGCCACACTGTCTTCATCTTAATTTGACCATCGACTGAAGAGGGAAGTATTAACTTCGTTTTGGCATCTTATTTGCTCTATTTTATTAAAGTTTGCCCTATTAACGGCGGCCCTACTTTTGGCAAATCATCACAGTTTACTGGTTTTCTGCTACAACTTTACAACGGGGGCATGTTCATCAAGCCGGGGCGGAGTCATATTTTATCCTCTATATCCTACTTTAACTCCATATTGAAGAGGGGAGTATTGGATTCGTTTTCACTATATGTGTATCTTATTTCTTATATCTTTTTCCCATCTTCCAAGCCCCAACTTTTGAGGTTTCACCACTCTGTTCTGCACTTTCTTGAAACCCACATTTCTTGCAACGGGGGCATGTTTGCGTCATCGGAGCGAGGCCGTGGTGCACTTCTGATCCATCCTTTCAACTCCAGCCTCTTAAGGAAAGTATAATCTTTATTTTCCTCTGTTCTGGGATCATTTTCTTGTCATCTTTATGCATATTTTTCGCCATCATTTTTGCACTTTCATTCTATTTTCACAGTGTTCTGTCCTGTTCTTCACCCCATTATTTTCTTGTGTTTTCCACCCGGTTTTTAACAAATGTCTTCGCAGTTTTAAACCCTTCCTTTCACCCTCGTTTCACCACAATATTCTTACCTTTCCATAGCATCATTTCTTTTCTTTTTTGGTGTCTTATTCTTTGAGATATTCATCATTCTATATGACATAGGTGATGCACTACAGCTATCACAAATATAAGAATATAGCTTTTGAAGATAAGATAGTCAATGTTTTTTTGAGACAGTTGAAATCTATGTGACTAAATTACTGACTGAGTGAAGATAGTCGAATTGAGATAGGCGATATGCATTCAACTATGTGAAAGATAGGCGATCATTATCTTAAGATTGGGATAACTGATATCCCAGCGACTATGTCATAAGATAGGCGATCTTCATAGTCGAAGCTAGCGACTATGTCAACTTTAGTGCGCCTATGTTACTTTGAGTGATTGAGATAGGTGATGGTTGAGATAGGTGATTGGATGTGCCTATGTGACTTTAAGTGCGCCTATGTGAAGTGCAACTTTATAAGATAGGCGATGGAAGTGCGCCTATGTGAACCTTTAGTGCGCCTAAGTTTGCGATTATGTAAACTTGGCTTCTACGGCTATGTGCTGTGCCTATATTAAGTCCGCTTGCACCTATGTTGAGATAGCTTCATTTTTGCAGCGACTATATTATCTTTAGCTATTTTTCCAGCGACTAAGTGATTTGCAGCTATGTTCTTCTGCCCCTAAGTCAAACAGAGTTTTAAAGTATTCAACTAAGTGAAAGATAGCTCTATTGCGTCTATGTTGAGCTTAGCTGAGATCTTCAACGCCTATGTGGATTTAGTCTTATTTTGCAGTGCCTAAGTGAATGCATGCGACTAAGTTCTTCTTAGAAACATCTATTTGAGTTTTGTAGCGACTGTGTTTTTTTTTGCCCCTAAGTCAACTGGCTGTGTGAAGATAGCTCTTTTAGTCTTGCAGCGCCTAACACTTCGACAATTTTTCATGCTGCCCCTTCTCTTCAAGGGGTTTTTGTTTTGAGGCTTTTTGACGTTTTTGCTATTATCAGAATATTTTCAAGGTTCTGTTATCATCTGAATTAGCCCCGAGGTTTTGTTTTCATTGACATTTACCCAAAATTTTGTTATCATGAGAATTCATGGTTTTGTTGTCATCATTAATAATTAGAGTTTAGTTTTTAATATGAATAATCAGAGTTTTGTTCACAAATGATCCAAAGTACTGTTATCACCAAAACTAATGAAATTAAGATAATATTTAGATTTTAGCTCAAATGTACTCAGCAATCTCCCCATTTTTTGTGATGACAAAACCCTTATGATGATGATAATACTCTTGATAATTTGCTTGACAAATCTAATGATAGAATTAATGATACCATTTAAAGATTTTAAGTTTTTTTCTTCTCTTTTTGTCTATATCAAGTAGATATCATTACAAATATTTTTAAGTATGTTTTCGATGTTACGTGCCTTTAATTTCTCCCATTTTCTTTCTAACTCGCCTTATTTTCTCTCAATTTTCTCCCTCTTTTTTTCAATCATAAAAAAGATAGGCCAACGAGGTCCATCTAGTCTCTTGGTCTCTTAGGGTGTTCGTCGGTACTGCGATAGTGCCTACGCAAAGAAGGGCTTAATTCCTTGGTCCAAGCGAAAGGCTCGGGCAAGATGTCTACTCATTGGTGCCGCCAGGGTGACGGGGCCAACGAGGACTATGTGGTCTCTTGAGGTGTTCGTCAACACCGGGACAGTGCCTACGCAAGAAAGGGTTTAGTCCCTTAACCCAAGCGAGAGGCTCGGGCAGGGTGTCTACTCGTTGGTGCCACCAGGGTGACGGGGCCAACGAGGTCCATTTGGTCTCTTGGTCTCCTGAGGTGTTCGTCGGCACCGGGACAGTGCCTATGTAAGAAAGGGTTTAGTCCCTTAACCCAAGCGAGAGGCTCGGGCAGGGTGTCTACTCGTTGGTGTCACCAGGGTGACGGGGCCAACGAGGTCCATTTGGTCTCTTGGTCTCTTGAGGTGTTCGTCGGCACCGAGACAGTGCCTACGCAAGGAAGGGTTTAGTCCCCTGACCAAGCGAAAGGCTCGGGTAGGGTGTCTACCTGTTGGTGCCACCAAAGTGACGGGGCCAACGAGGTCCATTTGGTCTCTTGGTCTCTTGAGGTGTTCATCGACACCAGAACAGTGCCTACGTAAAGAAGGGTTTAGTCCCTTGACCCAAGCGAAAGGCTCGGGCAGGGTGTCTACCTGTTGGTGCCGTCAGGGTGACGGGGCCAATGAGGTCCATTTGGTCTCTTGGTCTCTTGAGGTGTTCGTCGGCACCGGGACAGTGCCTACGCAAGGAAGGGTTAAGTCCCCTGACCCAAGCGAAAGGCTCGGGCAGGGTGTCTACATGTTGGTGCCGCCAGGGTGATGGGGCCAATGAGGTCCATTTGGTCTCTTGGTCTCTTGAGGTGCTTGTCGGCACCGGGACAGTGCCTACGCAAGGAAGGGTTTAGTCCCCTGACCCAAGCGAAACTCTCGGGCAGGATGTCTACCTGTTGGTGCCGCCAGGGTGACGGGGCCAACGAGATCCATTTGGTCTCTTGGTCTCTTGAGGTGTTCGTCGGCACCGGGACAGTGCCTACGCAAGGAAGGGTTTAGTCTCCTGACCCAAGCGAAAGGCTCGGGCAGGATGTCTACCTGTTGGTGCCGCCAGGGTGACGGGGCCAACGAGGTCCATTTGGTCTCTTGGTAATTGACAACATGAGGCGGTGACTCAAGGAAGGGGGCCGTCCCTCCTTCTTTCTCTCTCTCTCTCTCTCTTCTCTCTCTTTTTTTTTCTCTTCTTTCTTCTTCTTTTTTTGAACCGCCCCTATAAAAGGGGACAGGGAAAGGCGCAGCCACACGGTCGAACGTGTATGAAGACCATGGGGAAGGCAACCTTGAGTTGATACCAAACCCATGGTGGTAGTGATAGTGAAAGCACCAGCAGAGAGGGGTGCTGGGGGAATCAGAAGACGCGGCGAAGGATGGAGGCTGCCGGCGTGTGAGCCTCTGCGATAGTTCATCCCCAGAGAACCAGGCAGGTACCCGCGTTAGCGCACAGGAGAGTGCTTGCCCTCCCAGGGGAAGGACAAGGGGACCACTCCACCGTGCAGAGCAGTCTACTAGCCAGTCTCGCCCGGGCGTTCGAAATGCGTGAGTGTCTTAGACGGGAAGCATCGATCAGGGGGACTCATTGCCGGAAGGGATGGAGAGAAGAGTCTGTTTATTTGATGATCCAGATGAGAGGTCTGAATCAGAATTGATACTCGTCGCCTGAGGGGATGGTGAGGAAGATCGACAAAGGTCTGAGGCTATCCCAGACCGAATAATACCAATCGTTCCAGTCTACAATTCCTTCCAAGGGCTGGAGAAGGTGAAGGAGAAGGTGACGCCCGGCATCCTGGCCACGGCACCGAAGAATACGTCGGTTCACAAGCCGGCTAGGCTTAAGTAGGTCTGGATTCCCAAGGAGGTCCAGACTGCTGCACCCGCCTAGGCGGGGTCCAGCTACACCCGCCCGAGGAGGGCCCGAAGAGACGAGAGGGTCGAGGTGACGACCCTGGCTTACCAACCAGTAGTTGCTGCACCAGCCCTGCTCGACAATGCCCACCGCCAGCGTCACAGGCGTCGACACCAGGCTGTCCGCCCGACGCTCGTGGCTTACACTCCTCCAGTTACCCCCATCAACATGTAACTACCGGCTGCTCTCCCCGACCAAGAGTGGGAAGGGATTGAGTAGGCCATGAGAAATTACCTCCGGGGCCTAGGCAGCACTCCCTTGGGTCGCCAGAGACTGCTGGGGGTAGTGGCCTCCACCTTCCAAGAAGAAGAAGAAGAAGCCTGACTTGTGCCCAGTGTAGAGTTGAGGAATCAGTCAGAGGAGCTGCGCCAGTCCCCTTTGCAGGAGGAAGCGCTGCCCCGACGATCGAGTTTTGACAGACTAGTATTCCCAGAGAGGCTATCAAGGAGGATGGCAAAGAGAAATAGAAACTAGAGAGTTTTCACCTGCAACATGGCGGGAGTCCTCGGTCAGTACGGAGCTCTACCTATTGACCCCGAAGAAGTGGCCAGGCTCGCCGCCAGACCCGGTCCTCTCACCAGAAGAGGAAGAGTGGCAAGTGAAGTGACGTAGGCGGGCATCGAAGAGACTTCCTCCAAAGAAGCTTCCATGGCCCTAGCGGCCAATGTTATCACCACCGGAGGCACTAGTGGCGGGCCCTCCACGTCATCCAAGGACGCGCCGATCGAAGAGATGGGGTGCGTGCCTAGTCTTCCCCCGGGCGATCCCGCCATGCTGTATATGATACAATAATACAAGCGGGAGAAACTTGAGGTGGCATTCACCATGGGATGTGCAGTATCATTTGTACAAGAAAGGGTTCGTGGACGGTTATATGAATTAGACATGTCATGGTGAGGATGTCTTGTCGTTTGAGCCCGACAATGTTATAGGCACAAGTGGGTACATGGATATGGTTGTAGATGTTGCTGGTCCTAATTTTAATGTTCATGGGGAACATGCATACTTGGAAGAAGCACCAAATAAGACAGTCGAAAGATTTTATCAATTACTTAAGGATGCTGATGAGCCGCTGTGGGATGTTTGTGAAAAGCACAGTCGATTGTCTGCGATCTCATAGTTGTTGAACTTAAAATCTAGATTTCACATCAGTGAGACTTGTTTTGATTGTCTCCTCCTCTTGACCAAGAGTATATTGCCTTGAGATGAGAAATTGTCTGAAACTTTTTACCGTGCAAAAAAGATGGTCAATGAGCTAGGACTTGGATATGTGAAAATAGATGCATGCCTGAACCACTGTATGTTATATGACAAAGAGGATGCAGGTAAGATATCATCATCTATTTGTCATCATGACAGATCAGACTTCAGAGAGGAGATAATTCAAAGTAAAAAGATGTGCCTTACAAGGCATTGTGATACTTCCCTCTTATGCCTAAATTGGATGGCTTGACATATGACATGGCAAACCGAAGGAGTACACCGTGCTGATGATATAATCAGTCATCGGGCCGATGGCAAAGCATGAACTCACTTCAACCGTACTCATTTTACTTTCTCAAGGGAGCCACGTAATGTTAGGTTGGGTTTATGCACAGATGGTTTTAATCCATTCGGTGGTTCCGTGACGTCTTACTCTTGTTGGCCAGTGTTCATGACACCGTACAACTTTTTGTCAGACGTGTGCATGACGCGAGAAAATCTATTTTTATGCTTATCAATTCCTGGCCCAAAAAGTTTGGGAAAAAATTTAGACATATATCTTAAACCATTGATTGATGAATTGAAATTTTTATGGATTGACGGAGTTATTACTTATGATGCATTTAGGAAGGACATAACGGATTAGGACATGGGCGTCATATGGAACATGATGCACCTCCATCCCTCCATTAAACTCACCCAAACACCTAGGTGAACACAAGCACACAGACGCACAGACATGCAGACCATAACGGAGCACCACTAGGGCGTTATGTTCATCATACTGCACCTACCTCTGTGTGTTATACTCAACTGAACAATGGTGAGAAACCAAGAACACAGATCATAACGCGCCAAGCATGGGGCGTCATGTTCAGTACAACGCGCCTCCCGTGGACCATTATATTTAACCGAACAATGCAATGTAACCATAAACGCAGGGCATAATGCGCCAAGCATGGGGCATTATGCTGAGTATAATGCACCTCCCATGGCCTGTTATACACAACCAAACTGAAATCAAAAACCACAGAAACATAACGCACCAAGGCTGGTGCATTATGAGGATATAACGCATGGGTCTGAGTCCATTAAAGTCACCCGAACGCCAAGAATCATAGAAAATCCACAGTTTTAATGCATAATATAATGCACCATATCTGGGGTGTTGCATGACTATAACAGGTCTACCCTTCACCGCTATGCTAACCGCCTTACTGGGTCAACAGTCAAATGATTGGTCAATGGTCAAATGATAGACCTAGGGGAGTCTGTCAAGGGGCACATTACGCACCACTTTAGGTGCGTTAAAGGACTATAACACACTGGTCCTAGTGCCTTATGTCGACTGGTTTACGGGTTGGACGAGTTCGATATCGAACTCCCTTCAGGTCGACCGAAATCGACGAGAGACGCGTGAAAACAAACTAACCTACTCTAGTATGCATCCATACATCCATTTATATCAACAAAAACGTAAAGACGATGCCCATGGACATAATTTCATAATTTAACGACTAAATTATGCTAACATGGAACAATGAACAGAAAATGATGCAACTGGCGCTGGACCATGGTGCATGCGGTATTGGCGGGTTCCTAGCGAGGAAGAGAGTCCATCCCCCTACCTCTGATACGTCGAGAAAGCCAATCCCATGGCTATCAGACACCACACTTAAATAATAGAAGGCTTGTCCTGCTTACTTCATTAGTGTGTAAGTGATTGTCTTTTTATCAGTGCTAATGGACTTTTAGAAGATTCTAAGTCAGTTCTCTTGGTTAGATTACAAAATAATCTCCATGATCCTTCTCCATAGCCTATTCCAATCCAGATTTTCTTTGGAAGATAAGATTAAACCTCGATGCATGTGGGCTAGAACCATGCCATGGTGGGTCTAGTAATCTAGATCGACCCCCTCGGTCAGTGAATGATGGAGGAATTATCATGCCTTCAATTACAAATATTCCTCTGTATTGTTAAGGTCTTTATAAGTATTAAACACATCAATGTGGACCTTAATTTCTCCTAGGTTTTCTTTCTCATTATCACTTTGAGGAGGTACTTGCACATTGAGCAGGTGTGAAAGGATGAGGGTGGTATGTGTTTTTGGGGAGTCCACGACATGGCCAGTGTCAAGGAGACCAGGATGATTGAGAATGAAAGAATTGCGCTCCTCAACACAAGAATTCTCATAAGGCACAGATGGATCTGACTAGTTGGCTATTTGTAGAATGTCGGGGATGATTTGGGATTCGCCAAAGTCAGGGATGGGTAAAAGATCCACATCCTCCCCTAGATCATGAGATGCCCAATCAGAGTGACTTTCAAGCTGAGTACCTGGCTTCTCAATGACCCAAGAAGAATGATTTATGGTTACACTCAATTCACTCTTCAAGCTCAAATTTTCACTGCCCTTTACTTGGAACAAGGACGTATCAATTTCAAGAAGGGAAAGATAAGGAATTTAATCATTGACCAGTGTATCTACTTCCCCCTCTTCTCTCTCCAACTTAAAATTAATAGACTCATCATTACCCTCGTCACAAATGGAGTTGGGCTTAGGCATGTTAGGGTGTTCTTCACTAACTCCCTCTAGGTCCTTCTCATAAGACACTTCTATGCTCCCCTCAAGATCAAAAGTGATATGAGTGTTGGATTGGGGAATCATAGATGGATCATATGGACTTTCCATCTAAATATACATATATATATAGTAGATATGTTGTGAAAATAAATGCACACTAAACAAAATGCCCAAATCACATACAATACATAAGCCCAACACCTATTTAACCCTTTAGAGACCCAAATGAGCTTTCCGTGAGACTCTTATGTACAATGGGCCTTATTAGTTTGGGCATATATATGTGGGCCTTTGTCAACCCATCTCACGTTCATGCATGGGATGGGGCTTTAGGGTTTTGTTGGGTGGCGACTGAGGTTTTGGCAAGAGGATTTGCATGGGAAACTTTAGACCAACTAGGATTCTTACGTGGGAAACTTAATTCCCGCCAGGAAAGGTGATATGAAATCTCTATATATACATGGCCCCTATGAACAGCAAAACATCTTGCTGCTACTCATTCTGCTTCCCTCTACGTCGACGTCTTCGTCCTGTACGTGAAGGAAGGAAGCTACTTCTTCCTTCGTGTTCCTACTGTCATAAGGGAAGAGGCTCCTCTGCTTCCTCTTCATCTGGTTGCTGAGGTGGATGTTGTCGATTGAAGAAGCAGGCTTTGCTTCTTCTTTACGTCTGTAGTTGCTACAGCCACGATCTTCCTGATGCGGCTATTAGGTTGCTACTACCATGGCACAGATCGTCGTCCTTTTCTCTGACTATTTGGAACTACCACTGTTGCTTCTTCTTCCTCTACTACGTATACTTGCTATTGTAGTTGCTAGCCTGCTGCTATATATATTCTTCTTTCTCTTCTTTCACGTTCCGTCGAGCCTAAGAGGTAGGTTTTCTCAAGAACTATAGCATAAGTGTCACGCCCCGATGCGAAAAATCAAAATGTAGCAGTTATAACATTCATGTCAATTAGAGCATACATTTCCACAAGAGACTATACATCCAGGCTAATAATTAAAAATGCAAATAATAAGAACTTTATTGATAATGAAGATGAAATATACTTAACACAACTGACATATTATGGACTTAACTGACACTTACATTAATAGATGCGAAGACAAAAAGACAAGAGCATAAGTCCTCTATAAGAAATCCCAGGGCCAAGTCACCGAGGGGGTCCAGACGAATGAGTAGGTGCAGGCTGTCAATCAGTCTGCCCCACCCCATTTCCCACAACAACCCCAGCGCCATGCCCAGTTCTCCTCTCCACCACCACCACGACCTTCATTCCCTGCACCTCAGCTACAGCAACCACCACCACCACCGCAACAATAGCCACCCCAGTAGCCTCAGTACCATAACGTTCCGCCACCAGCCAACTATACTTTTGCTCGTCCCGTCTTGAAAAGAACTAATTACTCGCCGCTTCCAGAAACCCTGCCAGACATCTTTTTGGCTTTAATGTACACTGGCAATATACAACTGCCTCCGGAACGTCAGAATTGGAATCTGGCTACCAACCAGTCTAGGTATTATGTATACCATCGGCAACCCGGGCACACTATTGAGAGGTGTTGTCAGTTCAGAGACTTGGTGTACGATCTACATGAGGGCCACAGGATTGATTGGGCCCATATGCATAGACTGATCGAGGACATTAAAGAAAGAAGGAGATAAGTCAGGCCACAACGGGCGGCGTAGCAATAGTAGTTCCAACAACGGCAACAACACCCCCCTCCGCAACAACAACAGCAGTAGCAAGACCTCGAAATTCGTCAGAATCCCATGCCTGAGCATGCCCCCGCTCCTCAATAGCAGCAACAGCAGTCGGCACTAGCCCAAGTCAATATAGTCCACCGCCCAACCCCTAACGTTTGGTGGTCATTTGATGATGAGACTCCCACACACCTACTAGCCTTCCACCACACCCATGTCCCCTCTGTTCCTTCTGTCCTTCGGCCTACCACCACCTGGACCACCACTCCACCCGCCATCCCCTCCACTACAATGCCTACCAGTCCGCCAAGTCCCACACCATCACCTTTCATCAATACCCCTCTACTACACTACTCACCTGTCACCACCGCTCCACCTCAACCCCCACCATTCACTCCTTCGCCATCGCCCGTTAGGCCTACCACTCCCATCATTTCCCCCATCTCTAGCCCCCCATCGTTGCTGGTGATCAAAATTATCAAAAACAATCGAAGGAAACCCGCTTAGGAGCGACAAAAATGGCTATAACCCGGCTATGGCGAATACCCAAAAGGGCATCGCAGGCAAAATTGGGTACCTCGCCACGTGAAAACCCGAAAGGGCACATGGGAAAAAGCAAGAGGGGGCTGACTTCGGTGAAAACACGAAAGGGCACTTAGGTCGATAATGTGATAAAAAAATGATGAATAAAAAATGAATGAATGAAATAATGATGGAAGGGATGTTATTATCTCATTAACCATTCGGGTCCCACAAAAATTCCTACGTGCGATCGGCAAGTCACGTACCACCAGCATAAGCCTTACGCCTATGCTGTAATAAACCTTTTTGCTTCGGCATTTAACCTATGCCGATGAACAAATCCTACTATCGATTGTCATCATCTTCTATGAAATCGATCAATAAACCATTGGCTTGGAGCTTCCGTCCCCGTCGATAAACAAATTTCTTGCTTCACCATCTATCCATGCCGATGAAAAGAATCATCAGCTCAGACCTTTTGTCCCCGACGATAGATAAACCTCTTACTTTGACATTTAACCCATGTCGATGAACAAACCTACCCTCGACTTTCTTCGTTATTCATAGAAGTCAATGAACCTACCCCTGAGTCGGGCCTTTCACCCCTGTCAAGGAATGAACATGCTCCTTGTCTTTGGCATTCAAGCTCACGAACAAGAATGTTATTTACAAACTTTGTCACCATCAGCGAGGTCTTCAAATAGACTTTCTAACTTTACCTTATGGCCCTAGCGGCCGATACACCTTTACCCTCAGGTATTCGGCCAATCCTAGCTAAAGTTAGGTCTTGGGAATAGTTGCACTCCGGTGGAGCGAACTCCTCATACCTTCGCTGAAGGCATGAGCGCTCTCCTGCCTTAATAACTTGTATATCCCGACTAAACAAATTAGCTAAAAGGAGAAGGAGAATGAAGCTGTGATTCAGCGGTAGATGTGCTGAACAGATAATGAAGAAGTATCATATAAAACCATTATCTACGGATTTTATTTCATTATCTTACCCTAATTCTCTGTGGAAACCCTAATTTTGGGGCTAGACCTCTAGGCTTTATAAGTAGGACCCTTAGTCCGAGCTTTGAAAGGGGAGAGATCCAAGGTCGACGATGAAGCTCTGCAGGATTCTTGAGCGACCTGTAGTCAGGGAGGGAGGCTTTCCACATCCTCTTAAGCCTCCGATTCAGGGATTTTTGATTTCTTTGTGTCTTCATCTAAGTGCTTCACCGTCTTTTCATTCATTGCATGCTTGTTTCCAGTACTTCTTCCCATGTTTTTCATTGTTGCACCATCATTTTCACACCACTCCTATTGTTTTCCATGCCCCTAGGGGTTTAAAAACCTCCCAAGTATCCACCATTTCACATTATTATGTTAATTTTTCATTCTCTTCTATAGCTACTACATCCTCCAAATCTGATTTGGGTTGTGTTTTTCTGTTCTCCACGTTGTTTTGCAGGTCAGCATTAGCACAGCACGAGGCCCATCCCCTCTGGCTGGCCGAAAGGGGTGGAGGATCAAGTCCTACAACTTGAAGTTTGGTGGCACCGTCCATCTGAAGAGGAGCGCAATCGTCCATGAACCGTTCTACTTTTTCCTGCGGCCTTCTCCAGACCATTCTATTGTCAGACAAGCTTCATCTCGCGTTCTCTTCCTAGCGTTGGAGTGGTCTATTGAGTGGCTATGCCATTGATTGAGAGGCTCTTCATCGACCGTGTACCACTGCCAACGCTGTTTCCTAAGGCAAGTGTCACCCTTTCCAAGGTACGGGTGCATTATCTTTGCATTCTGTGTCATGGTGGCGATCATGATCATCACACACACTCACTTCTCCATCCTCCCACCTTCATTTTGCTTGTTTTTATATCTTGACTTAGAACGGCAAAGATAAAGGTAAGAAGGGAAGGGAAGGAAGGGATATATAAACATGTCTATAGCGTGTTTTTCTCTCACGAGCCTATGGAACCCTGTACAAGGTGAACTATTGCGTTCTTTGAGGGTGGGGGAAGAGCAGGGCGCCGTTGCCCCTGTTCAAACCCCAGCCCCTTCCTTCTCTTCCCCTTGGTGCTTTTCTTATTCTCTCATTCTCTACTGTAACCCTCACTCCACGTTCTCCGTGAATGAAAGTCTAGGTTCTTTGGTTCCCTTTACTGTCTCTGTTCGTTGGATTCGTATGTGTGCTTGATGGTTCCCTCCCATTCTTTGGGCAACGCTCTCTTCTTCCCCACCGGTGGTTCCTCTACTTTGGGTGGGGGATTTCTTTACTCTCGCCTTGCCATGTCTCCACAACCTCTCTGGATGCCCCGTCCCTCAACCCTGCTGCCTCACGCAGACTCTCCCTCCGGCTGGGCCAAGCTCGAGGACTCCCTCTGACCCTCCTTCTTTCACCGGTCCCAGCCCATTTTTCCCCCAGCCAACTTTTGGCCTTCATGCCCCTGAGCTAACCCTCATCGGTGCATTCCCCAGCGGTGCACCCCTGGATCTTTCTTCAACGACACACCTGTCCAGTTTCCCTGACCGGTACACTCGTGTTCCGCCCTAGCTCTCCTCTCAGCTGCACACCCTCAACTCCCTGGCCCTCTTTGCTAAATCTCCTTGTCCGGCACTCTGCTGCCACCCTCCTTGCCCGATACACCTTATAGCCCTCCAACCTCCCTGCCGACACGGCCCTTGGCCGGCACGCTCTTCACCCCTTTTATTTTTCCTTCACCGGCACAGCCCCTTGCCGGTGTAGCCCAACTCCCCAGTCAGCCCTTTAGTGGTACACCCTGTGGGTCCCTTGCCCGGCACACCTGTCCTTGCCCCCTTTAGCCCAGCACCTATGGCCAGTCCTGCAACCCCCCTTCACTGCTCCCTTCGAGTTTTCCGAGGTCTGTCCGAGGTGTTGCCGTCCTCGGATGCCCGCCTCTAATTGTTGGGTTCTGCCACTCCATGTGGGCGTTCCCCGCTTCTCCCTTACGCCCGGAGTCAAGGGGAGATACTGCCGAATTTCTGTCAAAAATAGTAATACGACAAGGACAAAAAGGGCAAAATTTGCTTCCAACAAGGGCCGACCGCTTTTTGTGGTTGTGGTCCGCGAGGCCATTGAGGAGACCCCTCATGCCCACTCCGAGGAGGTCGCATCTGTTCTACGGGAGTTTCAGGTTGTGTTCCTAGTGGAACTCTCGGAGGGTTTACCGCCTATGCGTGACATCTAGCACGCGATCGATTTCATTTCGAGATCCACTCTTCCTAACCTGCCTCACTATCGCTTGAACCTCGCCGAGCACGCAGAGTTATAACAGTAGGTTGAGGAGCTTCTTCAGCGAGGTTCAGTGAGAGTTAGCATTAGCTTGTGTGCTGTGCCCCCACTCTTAACTCCCAAGAAACTTGGAGGGTGTGCGTGGATAGTCGGGCCATCAACAAGATCACCTTGAAGTATCGGTTTTCCATTCTTTGCTTGGATGCTATACTTGATATGATAGTGGGAGCCACTGTGTTTTTCAAGATTGACTTAAAGAGTGGCTATCACCAGATTTGGATTTGATCAGGTGATGAATGGAAGACGACCTTTACGAGTGGTTAGTCATGCCATTTGGACTATCCAACGCCCCCAGTACCTTCATGCGATTGATGACTTAGGTGTTATGACCCGTCATTGGGAAATTTGTGGTCATGTACTTCGATGACATCCTCATTTATAGCCGGTCTGGGGAGGACCACGTGGACCACCTTCGTCAGGAAAGAGAGTCTATGCCAACCATAAAAATGTTCTTTTATGACTAATCATGTCGTATTCTTGGGGTTCATTGTGTCTAACGAGGGTGTCCGTGTTGATTATGAGAAAGAAAAGTCAAGGCGATTGTAGAGTGGCCGGAGCTACAGAGCATCCATAATGTCCGTAGTTTCCATGGCTTGGTGACATTCTACCTTCGGTTTATTTGAGGATTCAACATGATTGTGGCTCCGATGATAGATTGCATTCGTAAGGGAGCATTCAAGTGGACGAAGGCAGTAGCTGTAGCCTTTCGTCTACTCAAGGAGAGGATGACCGCTGTACTGGTCCTACGCCTTCCGTATTTCTCGAAGATGTTGGAGGTGACATGTGATACCTATGGCGTCGGTATAGGTGGAGTCCTGAACCAAGAAGGCCATCTTGTGGCTTATTTCAGTGAGAAATTAAATGACGCTAAGTTGTGTTACTCCACCTATGATAAGGAGTTTTATGCGGTGGTGCAGGCATTGGGATACTAGTCACATTTTCTGCTGCCGCAGGAGTTCGTCCTCTACTCGGATCATGAGGCACTGCGTTGTCTCAACTCCCAGAAGAAGCTTAGCTCGAGGCATAACTGTTGGGTTGAGTTTCTACAGGATTACACATTTGTGCTGAAACATAAGGCGAGTGTTGAGAACCGCGTAGCGATGCTTTGAATAGGCGAGTGTCTCTACTTGCTACAGTGAGTGTTGAGGTTTTGAGCTTTGGCAGACTCCAGGAGGACTATGAGGGTTGCGTAGATTTTGGAGAGATCCACGCTGCAGTGAAAGAGGGTCCGTCCCATGAGTATAGTGAGTACGTTTTACAAGATGGGTACTTGTTTTGTGGTTAGAGGTTGTCCGTTCCCTGTACTTCTCTCAGTGATTTCCTTGTGTAGGAATTGCACGTTGGTGGTCTCACCGGTCATTTCAGTTGGAATAAGATCATTGAGACAGTAGAGAGTCGGTTCTATTGGCCGAGTCTGAAGCGTAATGTTGCCCGGATTGTGGCCTAGTGCTGCACATTTGCCACGGTGAAGCAGAAGAAGCAAAATATCGGCTTGTATACGCCTCTTCCCATGCCTGGCCGTCCCTAGCAGGATGTATGGACTTTGTTCTGGGACTGCCAAGGACTGCCCATATGCATGATTCTATTCTGGTGGTGGTGGACTGATTCTCTAAGATGGCTCATTTTATTCTCTGTCTCAAGACATCTAATGCATCCTAGGTTGCTCGTTTGTTCTTTGATGAGGTTGTGAGATTGCATGGGCTCCTTAAGACAATTGTTTCTGACCTGGATGTGCGCTTTGTGAGCCATTTTTAGAGGATGCTATGGCATTTGATGGCAACACACTTAAAAGTTTTCTACAGCTTACCATCTCCAGACCGATGGCTAGACTAAGGTGGTCAACAAGAGCTTAGGGGACTTATTGAGATGTCTTGTTGGGCAGCATGGGAGGAATTGAGAGTTTTGAGACCTGATTTTACTTAGGGCTGAGTTTGTATATAACAGTTTCGTCAATGGATCCACATGGTTGAGTTTGTTTGGTTATCGCCTTAGGAAGCTAGTTGACCTTATCCCGTTGCCTTTGCATGCTCGTGTATCTGAGTCTGTCGGGTCCTTTGCACAACATATTCAGAGTCTGCATGAGTCCATTTGTTGCCACATTGAGGCCAACAATGCAAAGTACAAACAGATGGTAGATGCTCACCGACGACCGCAAGAATTCTAGGAGGGCGATTATGTGATGATCAGGGTTAGACCTGAACGGTTTCTATCCGGAACCGTGAAGAAACTGCATGCTCGAGGAGCCGGTCTTTTTCAGATTCTCAAGCGGGTAGGCTCGAATGCGTATGTTGTTGATCTCCCGCCAGACTATGGTATTAGTTTCACATTTAATTTCTCAGATTTAATTGCTTATCGGGAGCCGATAGTGATACCTGGTGACCCATTCGTGCCTTCTTCATTCTTTGAGAGTGACCCCAACCCTGAGTGTCCCCCAGCCTACACACCTATTCGGCGTGAGCAGATAAAGAGTATATTGGACGAGCAAATCGTTACTTCTAGGGTTGGAGTGTGATAGCGTTACCTAGTTTGCTGGAGGGACCGCCTGCAGATTGAGGACTCGTGGATCACCCGCGAGGAGCTTCAATGATTGGAGCCGGACTTGTTGGAACAACACTAGAGCGGCCCCGACCCTTACTCGACGGCGTCTAGTTCTTCCGAGCCGGGGGGAATTGGTGAGGACACTCGAGCTAGGGTCCATTTTGACCTCGAGTTGGTTTTCTACAGACGAGACTGTGCGAGGATGACATCGACATCCCTATGGCTTGGAGACGACCAGTGGACCCCTTGAGAGCTTGTTGGGCCATTATGTCAGTTATTTCAGAGTTTAGGAGTCATCTGAGGCCTTATTGGACTTGTCTAGGCTTAGTTAGGGTCTTTTATATTTTTTTAGATTTTGGTGCATACTTTGACCCCAATTCCCAAATGTGACAAAGAATTCATTGTCTTGTTTAATAAAACCGCTAGAGCGGATGTAATAAGGCATGCATCCTGCAATTAGGTGGAATCAAACCAGTGACAAGTAGTATAATTCGCAATTCAGGTTACTACTAACAACAAAATGAATAAGGGATTGGCAGAAGCAGAAGGAAAGACTTGGAAACGCCAAGGGCTCTCCCCCTAATTCCATGATGAGGAGGATTTAATACAGGTTTTGAAGCAATTTGACCAACAATAACAGCAGCAAAACAAATCAGTGAAACAAGACTCCACTGTTAAGGGTTTAGCAAACAGATACCTCTACTCTGAGGAGCAGGTGGAGGTATGACGGCGGCGGTCGCCCCCGCCGGCGGCGTGGCAACACCCGCCGCGTCCTCCTCGCCGTATATAGCTCGGAGCTTGGAAAGGGAGATGGGGAAACTGGAGGGATCGGACTCGGCGAGGTGGAAGAGCGCGTGGCGCCAGTCCCACATGACCTTCTGCATGGCCTTGTTGCTGCGTCGGAGAGAGTCCTTCTCCGCCTCCAGGGCGTCGATCTCGTCCTGCTGCCCGGAGGAGCGCACCCCCAGCGCCACGAACGCCCCCGCCAGGAACAGGTGCACCACGTTGTCCTTCTTCCCCAGGAAGCTTATCACCCTGCTGCCCAGATACATGGCCGCCGCCCCCTCCACCTCTCTCTCTCTCTCTCTCTCTCTCCTGTTCTCCCACGCACTCGTCCACACACCGGAGCTCTTGCTTCCACGGAGCTGTCAAAATGGGCCTGGGCCGGTTACGGGGATCTCTTGGGAATACGAACAAACTCAGTTTACCCAATAAGTCATCCGTTAGTTCGCGTAAAGATTAAGAAAAAGAGTAATGGTCTGTGAAACACTCTCGATAATTACACACAAGGATACTGTATGTGTAATATTTATTTATTTTTTAATATTTTTGAGTGACTATGTCAAATTAATTTAGTGCGTCGACTATGCCATCAACAGATGTGACATTAGGGCACGTACAATCACACAGAATGGGGGTAGAAGAGATAGACCAAACCACATAGCGCAAATCACAAGACACAAGGATTTTTAAGGTGGTTCGGATGCAACGACGACAACCTACGCCCACCCCTCACCAAAACCCAGTGAGGCGTCACTACTGGAAACTAGTACGGGGATAAATCCCCAACACGGAGACAAGCTCCAAACACACATGTAGGGCGATGCCTGCGCACACGCACGAGATAAAACTCTCTGACACATACACACACGGAGACGGAGTCTCCAATATGATCTGATGACCGGATCAATAATACACATACACACACACGTTGCAACAGACGCAGCACTCTACACACAAGAACACTTGGATCTGGATAGATCCATACACACATGCAGATCTAAAGAGCTCTACGCACACACACGGATCTGAACGAAATAACACACACAACCACGGATCTGAGTCGATCCACACACACACGGATGTTTATAGATTACAAGGAGCACAGACTTGAAGCTCAAAACATGAGAAGATAAAACACAAAAGATAGACTTCTGATTTAGGCTCCCTCTAAGTAGATAATGCAGATCTTGGATGAAGCTTGAATCTCCACTTGATTTTCACTTGATTGGCCTCAGCTTGATCTTGAAGAGCTTGATATTGGATGAAGAATTTGTGGACGAATCACTGTTCACAAAGTTCTTGCAGCAACTCTCTTTCTCCCCTTGGTAGCATCCCCTTGATTCCTTGAGTGATTAGAGTTTTTTGGCCCAAAGATATGTTTTTATACAACTTGGGTGGTCAAGGGACATGTCAAGACACAGATCCACAATTCATGACATGTTTGGTGACTTTGGGATTAAAAAATCCAAAGGGAAGGGCTTCCCACGTTGAAGAAATTAAAAGTCAACAATTGTTGTCTCGAGGGGCTCGGTCGATTAAAATGTCTGGTCGGTCGACCGAACTCTATAACTTCCTAAAACTTTCAACGCTGGGAAAATCGATCGACCGAAATTGACCAATCGACCGACCGAACTCTATACGACAGATCAACAAATGAACCTTCAGAAAAACCAAATGACTCTGGATTTGATCCATGAGTCTGATCACTCTCATTCTTCTCTATCTCTTTCTCTGGACGCTCTTCTTCTTTTCTCGAACTGGGTCACTCTTCTTCTCATAAACAGATTTTTCTTCTTCAATTCTTGTGCACTAGTCTTCAGCGATGACCAGTTGTATTTATAGTTGGTACAGAAGAGCATCAGGAGTGTGGATGGCGTGCTCTTCCCTTTGGCGCCTTACGGAGCACATGCACCTCTGATACATGTGTCAGAGAGCTGCAACCTCAGATCACGTGTCCTATCATTGATGGATTATCTTCGACAGAATAGAGGGTACCTGGCATTCTGTCGAATAGTTAGACTGACAGAGATAGTTCTATTAAGAGTTATGTGCTTGAGGCATCATATTAGAAAATGAGAAACTTGCACGAAGACATTTCAGCTATCACACAAGCAAACATGCACGCAGTAGGTACAAGAAGTGTAGGCACTGTGTAAGCAGCACGGGGTTTGGAGCTGGAAGAGCTGCACGAAGAATAACGACCACAGGAAAATGCACGAGGTGAAAAATAGAAACATTATGCAAGAAGTATAACTGTGCCATAAAGACTCAAGATGTTAAATTCAGGAAGAGAGAACATCACGAGGTAAGAAGGTGGAAAATCAGCATGAGGTTGTAACATGGAAAACAACACGAGAGCTGAAAATGAAGAAACAGCACGAAGCTAGATCTCGTTAACAAAAACTGCACGAGTTATGAACACTGTTCATACTCGAGCTACACATGGTCAAGCATGGCTTAAAATGTGAAACCTGCACGAGATATGATGTTGGAGAACCGACACGGGGTTAGCTTTTCAAAAGAACTACTCGAGGTGAAATGTTTGAAACCTGCTCGAGGAATGAGAGTTTAAAAACTGCTCGAGACATGAAACCTTAAAACCCGCTCGAAGTATGATACTTAGCAACCAACACGGGATATTTCCTCGTTAGTGAAAAAACTACACGAGTTTTTATGTTTTAATCCACCATGAACAACGTTGCTAAGTTTTAGAGAGGTAGAATGTTGTTGTGGATGCATGGTTTGGCAGGAAAACAAGTTTTACAGTGATTCCCGTCGATTTTGGTCAATCGGGAGGGGGTTCGATTTCGAACTCCGCTCATTCACAAACCAGAGGGTGTGACGGTCCTTCCAGGAGCCGTCGCATGGGTAACGCTCCTCATTGGATGCGTTACAATTCTGTGGCAGACCAATAGAGGTGCGTCACAGCTCTTGTAATGGCCAGGTCTTAGACTGTTACATAATTTTGACCCTAAGTTGACCTTGTAGGGTGGTTGGCCTGACGGTCTATCGTGCAACCGTCAGAGCCGTGCAGCGCGCCACGCTTGGTGCATTACAGTCTGTAGTAGAAAAACTGTGGATTTTAGACGTTTGGGTGACTTTAATGGCCCTATGGGGGTGCGTCACAGCCCATGTAGCGCACCACCCTTCGACCCTCACACTCTGTGATGGGGTAGTGTTAGACCGTTACACCCTCTCGCATATTAAATGTTGCATGTTTATTTTCTAATGCATTTCATATTACATATATGCCATGTTTAAGTTATTTTATAAAATAATGGCTTACTTTTAGATCCCAGTAGAGTTACTTTCGCTTTCCTTGTGATGAAGCCACTAGTTGTAGCCCAGTGACCCCTAGTGTCGGCCCACCTAGAAGAAGTGGAGGGGCATTCCCAATACACGATTTTTAAGCTAGTTCCGTGGGTCCTCGGCCAACAATAGTGTCCTATTCAGAAGGAAAACTAGCTAGAGAGCCTGGCTCAGGCAGGAGTCAGTGTGTGCACACGTGGTCAGAGGGTTGGACTAACACTGACCAGTGTTACTCTGACTAGTTACTTGGTTTGGTACTATTACGTCTCTTGCATGTTGTATCGTTCGGACATGCGAGTTGCTTGAGACGCAGTGTAAGCCATCATTGGACGCATCTGGTTTCTACCTTCTAGTGGGTTTTCTTTCCTTCTTCCTGTCACTCGGTTAGAAAGAGGGCGGCCATCGATCTGGCTGCCCAGGAGTGAGGGCGGCCATCGCTCTGGCCGCCCAAACCCTGGAGCTTGGGCCCCCTAAATGGGTGAGGTCCAATAACAATAGTGCTACGAGCTAGGCTTTAAAACATCGAACATTGGTAAACTGGGTTCAATGACTGTGTGTCACTCAGATGAAGGTCCACTGGGGATCTACGAGATGTCTAAAATTAGGCATCTACATCTGGCTGACCTTGTAGACCGTTGTGCTAAGGTTGGAGATGTAAGTTGGCTGGTTCGAGAGGCAGCTCGTCGGGATAAGGAGCCTTCATTGACGTATTGGCCACCGTCCCATTTGTATTTCGGTCCTGCCAATATGATGTCCCTTTCATTCATTTTTATTTCATTATTTCCTTTTTTTTTTGCACGCTCGCGAGTCTCAATGTGTCAATTTCTTCATGCAGAGCATCCTCCCGGCGACAAGATAGGCCACTACCAGCAACTCCTCCGGCAGGCACAGAAGCCTCCTCAGTTCGAGGCACCTGAGCTGGTCCCCACGACTCCTCCGCTGCCATGGGCAGGCAAGCGTGTGCGGACCAAATCGCCAGTGAAGAAGGCATTGGCTGCCGTGAAGGTGGCTGAGAAACAGAGGACGGAGTGGAAACGGGTGAAGGTCGCGTCCCCCATCGCCGCCCCCTCGGACCCAGAGATCCCATCTTTCAAGGAAGTTGTTGCCTTCCAGACAGATCTGACTCCATCTGCGGGTGAGCGCCCTTTGCCTTTAAGGGTCCTCAAAACTCGGTTGCATATTCGAAGAGCAACATCATAATATGTATGACTCCCCTTCTTGCATTTCAGCTGGTGTAGAGGGATCTACCCCCACTGTTACCCCCAGTGTAAGTGTAGCAGCAGTTTCCAAGGTGCAGCCCGGCGAAGGGGACCCCCCTGAGTCTACCGCAGTGGAGGTTGGGGATGTTGTGTTTTCCTAGTGTTTTGATGATGATGACACTATATAAATCACTTTGATTTAAGTCTTTTACTTGAAATGGCCCGACTCGTGCTCGAGGTGGGATGGCATGACATTTGAAATAATTCTGCCCTACCTGGATGATCATTCGGCCACTGACGGACCCACTATGGCGAGAAGTCAAACCCGTGCTGGGTAATTGGGGCCTTCTGCTGACAGAGCCTTCGGTTCCTTATTATGAAGAGCCAATGGCATTCTTCCTCCTCAGGAGAGTCTTCATTCAGGTGGCGAGCCACTGGATAGACCGTCGTCCTTGGTCGGGCAATGGGTGTGGGATAGCGGCACGATGGAGTCGATGTTGGATCATTGGGCAGGATTGGTCGCACTGCCAGTTAGTTATGGATTCATCTCAATTCTCCTAAGGTGAAGTCCCCGGTGTTCATTCCAAGTGACTTGAGGCTCTGTCAGCTTGAGAAGTCTTCAGTAGGTTGATCTTCATCGGCTTCTGTGCTTCAGTGGGTCGTGTCATTCATCTTTATGGCTTGATCACCGTCCATCATATTTTGAGTGCCAACATGCGTCGACGGATGTACCTCAATGCATCGACACAGCTTCAGCTCCAGCACCAGTCATACGGTCGACACTACTTTCATAGTGTGTCGACACACGGCTCTCTCAAAAAAGCTGCCTCGGGTGCATTTTTACAGGGGTGCGTCGACACACCCTTCCGGCTGCGTCAACGCACACTCATTTACCTCACAGCAACTCGAGTGGACGAAAAGATGCGTCGACACACATGTCAAGCTGCATCAACGCATACTTGTTCAACTCTCAACCTTGCTCACAGCAGCCCATGCAGACTGGAAGCTACGTCGACGCAGGGCACTAGGTGCATCGACACACATGAATAGTTTTTCGTCTGACCGAAGCCTATTCTTTCAAACACGCAAAGTCTATAGAAGTCAATAACGCAAGTTCCCAGAACATGCATCTCAAGGTCTGAAAATGGTCCCAGATAGAGATCCTACCTTTTCATCATGGGACAGTCAGAATACTTTTATGTAAAGGAGTTGTCAGACATCAAATCTGGAGAAAGAAGCCCTCCAAGGCTTTTGATTCTTAAAATACTTTAAACATGGCGAGTATGCATAATGGAATGCATTAGAACATGAAATTATGACATTTAAAATAGCAGAGGATTTAACAGACTGGTTCTACCCTGTTATATTATATAATGGATCAGTCATGGTGCGCTAAAGTGATATAACGCGCCCATCAGGTCCGCTATGGTCACCTGAGCTATTTTCATAAAAATTCAGAACCTACAGACTATAACAGATCAGGGTTGGTCCGCTATAGTTACCCGAACATGGAAAAATCCACAATTTTCAAAAACTATAACGCATCCACTACGGCCCGTTAAAGGGATTTAACGGTCGCATGATAGACCGCTATGCCCATAGTCCTAATTAAAACCTACATGATCATAACGGACTGGGAATGGTCTGTTAAGGGAATATAACGCACCCTATGAGGGGCGTTATGCACATAACGGTCACTGGAATGACCGCTATATGAGCTGGATTGCGAACGGATTTGGTTTGAAACCGGAACACCCCCCGATCGATCGAAATCGACGGGGTTCATGTCTAAACCTGCCTACCTGCCATTCCAAGCATCCGTAACATGATTTAACAACTAGAAATGCAATTACGATGCCCATGGAGGATTAAAACATGAATTTTAACATTTTTAGGGAAAAATCCAAAATGAACACTAAGCATGCTAATCGCACGGGAATTAGCATGCATGTGTGAGGGAAATGTTCCTAGGGTGAGCGGGAATCCATCCTCCTACCTGGTTCAAGCCGGAAATGCCGAAAACGTCGCATGCAACGCCCGGAGGCGCCGCGCTCTTCTCGCCCCGCCTCGCTCCCACGTCCCATGAACCGAGGAATGGTGGGCGTCAACACGATCCTCACGACGCACCGATTCCTTCGGTGCCTCCCGCATCCCGATTCGGCCTCGTCTGGTCTAGAACCGAGAGAGAGGGACAGAGGGAGACGTTTGGGAGGGAGAGAGAGAGAGTGAGAGAGAGTGAAAACGAGAGAGAGTGAGAGTTTCGAGAGAGAGGGGGTTTAAATTTTATTTATTTATGTTATAGACTTATTTGTAAGAATATGTAATTATAATTATGTATATATTTATTCCTATTTCAATATTACTGGGCATTACAGGAATGGTGGTGACCACGAGTTGCGTGCCCTTCGTAGGCTAGCCCTTGGGATTTCCTCCCTTATTGGTCATCCCTCTCGAATGCCTCTTGGCTGATGCGAGACGAGACGGGCGGACTTGACTCCAATTGGAAATGCACACCTAGGACTCTAGCAAGCTCGTGTCCATCCTTTAATGAGGGAAGCACTGGACTTGCACGGTTGAGAAACCGGCAGCGAGTCAAGAGTGGTCAAACTCACTCTCATGCCCGGGTCAGGTCACGGGACGGGTCTCGCTGTCTCTCTCTCACAGCGGTGATTGATTTGATTGACAAGTTAGGATCTTAACGCATGCTCTCTAGTAGTGGCAATAAGAAGTTATACTAAGAAAGCACGCAACTATGACTACAAGGGGGTGATGATTGTACCTCCACGCTCTAGTCGTGGGGAAGACGTCCCAGCCAAGATGGTAACTCTCGGTATAATAGTAATAATTAATTACAGTAGTGAAAATAATGGCCCACTCCATGTAGGGAGGTAACAGGCTACACATGACTCCGGGAGCACCGAGCTTGGGTTGGCGGGCTGCAATTTGATGGGTTCCGGGCAGCTACAGGCGGCGGCTCCGACTTGGCAACGTGCTGGTCGGCAGGACAGTACTCACGGGTGTACAAAGGAGCCACATCCTCCGGAAGGCTTCTGGAGGTAGAGGAGCACCGGGACGATGGCAGCAGGTCCCAAGACGACCTCTTGGAGCAGCAGGGGCTGAATCAACCCTGGCATATTTCTGGAAGAATTAACGGTGGTTCCCTTTTCTGCTGTCCCATTTTAGAAATGGCTTGCGCAGTCCGGTGAGAACGGCCGCTGCGATCAACCCTGAAATCAGATCGACGGGAGATCAGTGGCGTTGGAAAGATCTCTCGAAGAGCTGAAACCCCAGGCTGGTGCATAATTGGATAATCCAATCAAGATTTTCATTAATAGTTCCACTGATGCAAGACAGACGCGTGGACTCGACTCCAAGTTGCATACCGACCTTGGACTCTAGCAAGCTCGCTATTCGTCCCTAATGAAGGAAGCGTATGATCGTGCGCGATTGAGAAACCGGCAAGAGCTAAGGTGGTCAACTTACTTTCGTGCCCAGGTCGGGTCACGGGACAGTTTCACTCTCTCTCGCAGCGGTGATTAAAATATTTATCGAGCTAAGTAACCTATAACATGCATCAGCATACAAAGATCTATGAGATAAGCAAATAGCATATGAGGAGGGTGGCGAGTTTACCTCCACGCTCCGGGCGTGGGGAAGACGACCCCGGCCAAGTCGGTAACTCCCGATTAACAACAATTACACAATAATTACAGCATGAATATTTAGTGCCCACTCTACGCAGGGAGGTAAAGGGTTACAAGTGGGCCCGGGAGGACCGTTCTTAGGTTGACGGGTAGCAATTTGGGCCGCTCGAGTGGTAGCAAGCGCCGGTAATCGTAGGGCCCACATCCTGGTTAGCGGGCCGAGTGGGCAAGGAAGGGTACTACTGCGATGGTGGCTCCTAGAGGGACGTTCTTTGGGAAGGCGATGTGCTGGTACACCTTCTAGAAGGTGAGGCGGCCGGCTCGGGAGTGGTCGATGATTGCTATCCATGAGCTGGATCTGCTATTCTGGTGTGTGTGACCCGGCGAGAACAGCTACTGCAATCAGGCCCGACATCGAATAGACGCGTGGCTAGTACCGTTGGAAAGCTCTCTCAGAGAGCTACGACCCTAGGATAGAGATAAAAATTCGTTTGCCTCTGTAGTAGCCTTGGGCGATTTTACAACCTGCTAGTTCACAAAACCAGATCTAGTAGGGCAGATTTGGAGTTTCCCGAGAATGCAATTTGACCGAGAGGATAACGATGGATCTGGGTGATGTATTTTTAGGGGAGATTGAGAAGGAAGTAAGGAAGACGTGGGTATTTTTTTTTGATTTCTGGAAAGGTGGTTCAAAATACATGAAATCCCGATTACATAGTCGGGTCATTTGATTTACATGTGGCCAAAATTCCACCATCGGAGCAGGACGTTGAATGTCTTTTTTTTATGTATTTGCAATTTCAGGCCCACCATGGGTATCTCTGTAATTTTTCACTTTTGATGGTATTTCTGTAATTTTCCCATTTTCAGGGCATTTCTGCAATTGTCCCGTCGTTGGGGGTATTTATGCAATTTGTCTAGACCAAAGATATTTTGGTAACATCTGAACCAAACAGCGATTTTTGTATAATATTGGCAATAGGCGCAAATCCTTCATTGGGGAAGACTCGTTGACCAAAGACTCTCGGGAGATTGCTTCCTCTTCTCGAGCTCTCATGAGTTGGGATCTAACTTTGCGAGTCCATCAGCGCAACGCTAGGGATCGACCTGTCCAGTCAGGTCGTGGGGGTCAAGGGGACAGTGCCGTTGCGCACCCCCTCCCCAGAAGAAATTTTTTATGATCCCTCTCCGAGGAGTGATGCAACCCAATGTTCATAGACAATCAAGGCTTTAGTTGTACAGGACCCTTTGTTCAAAGGCAATCAAGGTTTTAATTATACATGACCCTTAGTTCACAGGTGATTAGGATTTGCTGGTACATGACTCTTTGCTCGCATACAATTAGGGTTTTGGTTGCACATGATCCCTTGGCTCATAAGCAACTAGGGTTTACATAAATGTCTTGATCATATCCAAAGTGTTTACATAACCACCTTGCCGGACTTTAAAGATTTCTCCACATGAGGAGATTTTCTCTAGATTACACAATTCATGGAAGGGTTGTGATACACATGGAGTTTGTAGCATACTCTCACAACACAACCACAACCACCACACAAGCATAGAACCCAGGGAGATGGGCCTTCAAAAGAAACACAAGCACCAAACACTCTCTTTGTCCGCGTTCTTCGGTGTGTCTTTCCGTTCTCCCCCCAAATGGACCCCACTGGGAGTATTTATAAAGTATCGAAGAACTCCAACAGTTACACCCTCTCCCTGAGCCAAAACAAGAGAATTTGAGAGTGGATTCGGGACAAAACTAGGAAAATTAGGAGTGGATCTGGGGAAAAACCCCATGGAACCAGGGCATAAATCCCATATGGGGGTTGGACTCAAGGCAAAACCCCTATATGGGGGGTGGACCTAGTCCAAACCCCCTATATGGGGATGGAACCAGTCCAAACCCCCCATATGGGGGTAGACCCATGCTACCACTACCCTTTTTGTTTCAAATTTGGTTAACTTTCCCTTTGATTAAAGGGTTGTTATTGTTACCGCTAACAATTTTATTTGCTACCTAAATTTGGTCTACTGTGATTACAGCTATTGTGTGCTGCTATAGTAGCCAATTTTGTTACTACTGTTGTTGTAGCTACTTTGTGTAGCTGTTCCAGATGTTGCGGTGCTATTATTACAGCTATTTTGTGCTGCTGCTGCAGTTGATTTGATTGTCATTGTGCTGCTAGAGCTTTACTGAAATGGCCAGACAAGCTATCTCAATATGGGATCTCCCAGCAATTGTTGGTGTTGCTGTCAAACACTTTTGTTTGTTGCTATTGCAACATTTGTGTGCTGCTCTTGCATCTGTCTGATGCTGCTATGGCAGTTGTCGAGCTACTGTTGTAGTTGTTCTTCTTAGCTATTGATGTTGCAATTATGTTGATGTTGTTGTTGTTGCTGCTGCTACTACTATTTCATTTGATGTGCTATTGCAACAATTGTTGTAGTGCTGTCATTACAGCTACTATTCCTGTAGTTGCTGCTACCATTGGACTAATGCTATTGTGCTACATTGCCTTTGAGCTGTTGCCGTTGTTTTGCTACAGCTACTCCTGAGTTGTTGCAGCTGTTATTGAGCTGCTAATGCTGTTGCAGAGCTACTGATGCTACCTCTATTAGCATGTTTTTGCTGACCCTTGCTTAAGAAATTATTGCATTGCATGCTAACTAGGGTATAATACCTATTTATGGCTTAATCAGCATATTTAAACCTTAATCAAGACTCTAAAACCCTCAACCCAGTGCCTAAGGTGAACACGGGCCAGAATAATTCCCCCTAGGGGGTTAGAATAGAGGCAAAACCCCCATATGGGGGTTGGACCCGGGGTAAAACCTGTTAGTATTGGGTGTCTTACAAGCCAATTTCAGGTCGAGTAGGCCCGATAGTTGTACAGTCTTGTTCATCATTAATAAAGTGATATTTGAGCGTAAATTTATAATTATATATTACTTTACGATGTCCCTAGGATATGTGGTTGTAAAGTCAACTCCAGATGAGATCTCGATCATAAGACTAACTTTACATGGACACATACCGTAAATTATTCATGGTTGGAGGGTAATCACTCAGGGCCTTTAATTACCTATTAAACCAGTACACATGATGTGTGTATGAGCAGTCTCATGGTCACTGGTGTGGGGCACCAACACATATGTATAGGTGTACGTCTTGGGAGGATGTATACTGAACTAATCAGCTATTGGATCTTTAAATGGTTGATTATACCTAATGTCAACTGAAGATCCAATTATTTCAGTAGCATCGTTGGTCCTTCGACCTTAGACATTGATCGGATCTTACACGAGGACTGGAATGATTTAATGAGTTGACTAAGTGATTTTAACCATAAGTCATGAATTGCCAAGCCATTAACCATTTCAGAATACGTGTGAATATCATCAATGGTCAAGAGGGGATCACTCACTATCGGGTATATATCAGACAGTTAATGAGTCGTGACACTGATGCTCCATTAAATCCCTGGCATGGTCGTGTGAGTTCGTTTAGAATGGACGTCATACATTTTAAGGAGGTCGTGATCGAATGGCATGATCATAGGATTTGATAGTTATCATGCCCTTGATCGAACTAGACTCATAGAAGGAGTGATGGATTATAGCGATGCGGCAATTGTGGACATACAGGTATCGGACAGGGTGGTTTGAACTCGACATCCTCTGGGATCACACTGATTTGCTTGACCCAACGTGATCAAAGGATCGAAATAAATTAAACTATTATTCGACTCTAGTAGAAGTGAATAATAAGTTTAATTTACTTCTAATTGAGAATTGGAAGTTAATGGGCCTTAAACTAGAGTGACTATGGGCCTAGAGGATCACACACAATAGATTCTCGGGTGACGGGACCGCGTTGGACTTCATCAAGCGGTGGAGGGACGTTAACATGTGTTGTGATAATCCTCCAACTCTCGAAGATTCGATCACAATATGCCGCAGGGGTCTATCGGCGGAAGTTAGTGAAAAGCTTCTGGGCTCAAATATCAGAAGTTTTGACCAGCTAAACACAGTGGTGGCGGAGATTGAAATGTTCTTCGCTGATCACCCGGCACATGCTTCTGCCAACGGTAAATCTTGCAAAGACCGCCTGGCCAGCGGCAAGGAGGTAAACGCGGTGGACTTCTCCTCGACTAATGGAGATAAGGGGGAAGGAAAATCAAAGGACAATGGCAAAAAGTCTGAGGCCAAGGCGAATGCGTCTCTATTAGCAGAACGTATGAAGGCGCCTTATTCCTTTAGAAAGGAGTATATCAAGATGCTCTTTAATCTGTGCATGAGAGAAAAGCTCATCACCCTATCAGATCCGCAGAAGCTTTCAGAGATGGACAAGACAGATGACCCTACTTATTGTGTGTATCACCGAAGGCTGGGTCACACTGTTAGGGACTGTTATGTCTTCAAGAACATAGTAGAGGACCTTATCCAAAAAAATTTGATAAATATGTTGGGCCATGCGGTCGACCCACCATAGCCTCATGCTTGGAGTCGACCAAATAGGTCAGCCAATGTGGTCTACATGGCGGCGATTGCTTCGCGCTTCGATGTCTCTAAAGCCGGGCCATCGAATCAACAGCCCAATACTGGCCGTGGAGTTGCTCCTTTCTCACTCCCTGAATGCCTTGCGCTGCGGAGGACTATTCGGAAGATTCGAGGGGAGATCCGGTAGCTGTAGCTGGAGCAAAGGCATCTGTTGCAATTCCTGGAAAGCATTGATGAGCAGTATTTCGGCTACTTATATGTATTGTGTGTCTGCATGCGTATGTTGCATTTCATTGCATGCCATTTCATTCGTCATTTCAGTTTTGTTGCATTTCAGTTATGTTCATCTCACACATTGCATCTTGTTAATTGCATTTCAGACTTTGCCTCCCTTACCAACCACGGTATGCAAGATAGAACCATCGTCCCCCAACTCTTCCAACCTAACGGCCTATCTAACGATTAAACATGTGTACCTAGATCATCATCGTTTTTGTTAAAGGGGAACATCAGATCTCAGAACACATGAATGACCAGTCGATTCTCGAGATAGTATATCATAGATACCATATAGTAATGCATTAAGAGATATTGGATCAAGATACTTACCTAACTTACATATCTGGCGAGAAGCGATATGACGGCGCTCATGATTTTGTCAATTAAGAGGTTAGCCATCAATAAGTAAATCCACATAAATAAGCATGATGCATCAAATAGGGTGAAGGGCACACAAGGGATGAAGTAAAGAATGAAGTAGTTATAGGAATTCAACCCATTAGTAGCCAAATGGTCATTCCCTAGACCGCAAAGGCAGCCTAATGGCCTACCACTAGATCGCAACCCCTGAGGTGGTTTACATTCTTCAACGCATGAAACCCTCAGGAAAAATGGTCTAGGGAGGACCGCCAAGGACAGCCTAATGGTCTAGCGATAGACTGCAAGGCCCTGGCCGAATTCAAAAACCAAAACGACCGTTCCCTCTCCCATTCGCAACCCAAACCGTGACTCAAACAACCCCTCAATCCCCCATCGATGATGAGCTCCACCGGCGACCACCACCACTCTTCACCGATCCACTCACTGAGAAGGCAATGGGGCAGAAGAGGACAGCGGTGAGGCGATTCCTACACCACTTGGAGGAGGAAGAAGCTCCCTCGGTGGCGGTGAACCAACCGGAAGGGGAAGAAACTCTACCGGCCCAAACCAAAGTAGGAGAGCCATCCACGGCGGCGACCGCGCCTGAGGAGACCACATGGGGTGAAGAAGATGAACATACGGCGGAGGAGACGCCTGAGGCGGCGACCGAATGCCGTTTGTTTGACATAGGCCGAAACCTTAAAAACCCCATTTTTTAATTTTTAATTGATGCATGTGGGTAAAATAGGACGGGAATGGGTCAGGGACTACTACAAGAAAAATGTTGAGAGATCCCTCTGGATTTGGGATTCGATTGAAGGTTGGATTTTCATAAGAGAAATCCTATTTGTACATTAGTTTCTCCATCCTAACCCCTTCCAAATTAATCATTACCCATTATTAGTTTCGTAGTTTATCTAAGTTCCCTGTTCGAGCAAAACATGGCAACCAGTTTCCATTTTATGATTCTCAGATAAATAACGCCTTGTCTGGGGGCGCTGTTTAATTGGCGACATATGCAAGGGCGTCAGTTAGTAAATTGATGTCTGTGCACAAGTCTTCATTTCATTAATTAGCACCTTATCAAGGGGCATTAATTACTTCTTTTATTCCGAAAAAGATTCTTACCATTGTTCGAAAATAATTGACGCCTTAATAAGAGTCATTAGTTGGTTAAGGGATGCCTATTCAAAGGGGTGTTACTTAATAAAATGGCGACTTGAGGTAAGTCGCTATTTATAATTTTATTTTATTTCTTTCAAAAATTCAGGGTTGCTACACTTCTCCCCCTTCTTATTGTGCTTCCTGTGAGATGCAGGAACGTTGGTGGAAGAAGGTAGTTGAAGCTTTCCTTGCGGCAGTCTTCTTCCCCCTCCTCCTACGTGCTGAGCCAAAAACCTCTTCCTGCTGCCGTAGCTACTGCTAGTACTCTGTTTATAATAGAGTGATTATTCTTCTCCAAAACCGCCTAGATCTCCAGTCATCCCGACATACCATCACAAAGGTAGGATTCTAAATTTCAAGTTCTGGATCAAACTCTAGTAAACAAATCATGCATGCATATAGATATAGACACACTAGATTTCAAGGCATTTTATATTATTTTTCTATTTTTAAAGAAATAGCGACCTGTTCTCAGGCGCTGTTTCTCTTGTTCACGCCTTCCCATAAGGCGTCAATTAACAGACGACCCTGTTCAAGTCGTTATTTACAGTAATATCTAATAAATCCATGCATGATCAAATTTTAATAACTTGAATCCCTGATAGTTTAATTCCTGCATGAATATAGTCCTTATATCATGTGATTTTTCTCGCTAAAACGGTATCGGTTATGGCCGAAACCGATACGTTTCGGCCGAAACGTATCGGTTTCGGTTTCGGCCGATACTGACATCCTGGCTCTCCATCAAAGTTCCACTTGTTGTTCACCTTGCGGAGTCGCCTCAGCCTCAGCCACCTCACCGTACCCAGAAGGATGGCCTCTGATGCCAACACGGCTCTACAGGAGCTGTGCAACTTCGGCATCAAGGGCGGTGACCTTCTCCAACCATGCCCCCACTGCGAGCATGCGTTTCATCTGTGGGTCTGCTATGTCCATGTTCTGCAGTCTTCTCAGGATCCTGTTCCTTCTGATCCTTAGAGCCTCCATAGCTTCTTCAAGCATGCCGTTGTCCGGCAATGCTTCGCTGACCACCATGTTAAAGTCACCGTGCTGGGCCTTCAGCTTGCAGACTAGCTTGAGGACGGGCTGCCGTTGTCCCGACGCTGACGCAAGTGATGCTGTTCCAACCACAAGGTGGAGGAGATGGGGAGGAGGTGGCCAGGGGGGGCTTCACATTGAATGAAGAGGGGTGATGGTGACACCGCACAAGGGCAAGGGGGTGTGCCCTGTGATGGGTTGCCGGGCCGACCTTCTGCCCAGGGCCAGTACAGTCGAGGGCGGGGGCGACGCAGGCGGTCAGCTGCAAGAGCGGGTGCATGGCCATGTGTATTCCACAAGTTGTCTCTGTACATCATTCGAGAAAAGTTACAAGAAAATCCATGGCTTTCAAAAATTACATATATACCCCTCCTTGGATAAGATTGATACGTGTGAGCCTTCTATGAAGCCCTTGTCACTCCGTCAGTTTGGGGACGTTGTTAGCTCAGTCTGACGCTTGAGTGCCACCTCAACTTAGGTCCATGTGAGGTGTGGTAAAATTACCAAAATACCCCTGTGACTTAGAAAAGGCCTAATAGCCCCCCGAAACTCTCCAGGAATGGCCTCAACGCCCTGAAAAGTCAGCAACCCTATTCTACTACCATTCCAACTCAGAAATTTCAGGAATGGCCCTGCCTCGATGATACTACTCCACTAACTACGTCATTGCTAAGTCAGGGAAGAGACGATGCAACTGCAACTGATATAATAGGCCCCAGGTCGGGCATAAAGGGACACACGTACAGACATATACGGAGAGTGGTTACATCAATATAAAGGGCAAACAATACAGAAAGAGAAGATTAAAAGTTCTCCACTCAATTTTGTCTCCGAGCACTCTCCACTTCTCCGAGTATTCCCCACACTTCATCTACACTCTGTAAGCTCTTAAATCTCTTTCTTTAACCTTTCATTTACTCTCTCGCTCATCACCGACTTAAGTATCGAATGGTTGTCTCCTGGGATCACTCTCAGCACTCCTTTTGAGGCTCTGTCTAGTGTTTGCAGGTTTCTTCAGGGTGGCCGACTATTCACTCCCATCAAACAAATCTCAAAGATGTAGTACAAGATAAAAGGAACACTTTTTTAGCCTCTACAATATATTTACTAAGGGGGGGAACAAATGTTAGGCTCAATACAGCCCAATAATGCCAAGTTCATTGCGGTCCAGTGTTGCCAAGTCTGTAGCGGCTAATGCCAGCCGATCAATAGCCCTGAAAGGTGACCCAATTAAGACACATCAGGGACTGGCCGGTCCATAGGCAAGATCTCTGTGTACGTGCATCCAGGATGTCATATGACTCATCAACGGACGAACGTTGAGACCGCCATTACGGAGCTTATCCCAATGAGCACTGGATCATGCCTATGTCGCCGAGATCCCCATCACGACAACGTTCCCTAGAGAGTGTGAGTGAACAACGGATGATCCCCACGATCAAGTAGGACACTGCTCCACTAATTACACCATCGCTAAATTAAGAAAGAGATGACGTCACTACAATTAATATAAATAGGCCCCCAAACGGATAGACAAATACACAAATAGATGGCTACTACACAGAGCGTAAGCAATATTGAGAGAAAAGAATATCAAGAGTTCTCCATTGAGCTCCCTAGTCTCTACCTGCATCGCCGAGCACTCCACTCATTGTCGAGCACCATCACCTCGACTTTTCCATCCTTTTTCATCACAGGGACTATATTTGCCACCCATTGGGGATATAATACAACACGAATAAACCTGGCCTTCTGTAATTTATCCACTTCTTCCTTAATCCTCAAGGCCATGTAATGATGGAATCTTCTTGATTTCTGCTTAACAGGGGCTGCCCCTGGTTTGAGTACGAGTCTATGTTCCACCAGAGCGGGGTCAAGTCCCGGCATGTCCTCATAGGACTAGGCAAAAGAATCATTGTACTGCCTCAAAATCTTGATTAACTTCTCTTCAACCTGAGGAGGGAGATTAGTGGAGATAATTACATGCCTGGGGTCCTCTTCTGTGCCAAGATTCATTTCTTTCGTGGGTTCATCCACTGCTGACGATGGCTCATCAAACCTCTTCAAACCTTGCATGTACAAATCAGCAATGTCGTCCACGTCGCTATCCTCATCACCGATTAGGTCCTTCCCATCTATGATTTTATAAATGCCTAATCCGTTGTTACTCCATACCCCATCTAACTCCTCATCATCCTCTAGAACGATGGCTGTTGCTACGAACTCAGGGCATCTTAGGAGGGCGTGACAATACTGGGCAAGGTCCTGGAGGAACCTATCTGGAACAGATTTAGAATGACGCATCATTGGGTGCGTCGCAGGCATGGACGGGCTAGAAACATTAGAGCTAGACTCTAACCCGACTAACTCTACTAGCCTAGGGGACTCTGCACACTCTACATCTAACCTAGAAGACAGGAAATCTGCAGGAAAAGAAGTAGGGGTCTCGTGCCCCTGGGAAGAAGGCGAGCAAAATAGAGCGTAATCTTCCACTGATATCTCGGTTTCAAATTTGGCTTTTTTTTTGTCCAGATCAGTGGAGAGCATGTGGCAGGAACCAGAATCTGATGGAGGAGGGGGAAGTGCACGAGGAGAGAGTGTTGGAAAGAGGACATCGGTCGGAGGAGGAGAACCACATATTTGAAAGATCAGCTAGTGAAGAAGGTGACCACATGGTCAAAAAATCGATTGGAGGGCAGCACATACTTCTCTCCTGCACAGAACAAAGGTGTTTGGATTCAATCCGATATTAATAAATGCCGACTGCTTGTAGTCGGTGGGGAAAGACATTCAGTACATGATTCCCTACAATCGTCTACGCACTCGCACCCATGGAACCCCCTCTCTCTCCATGTGTCACCTGATCTCCCGAGCCCACGTATTGCATCCTAGCAATGCTCTAAAGTCAACCCTCGGTTCCATAGGTGATTATCGAGAAATTGACTGGCATGCCCGCACCCCGATCTAGTTACCTTAACCCTGGAGACATCTCGTGACATTCGATTCCCTTTTGACCTTCCATAAAAGGCGAGTACTTGGTACCGCCTAGAGGAGAATACGGCTATGAAGGGGGATAACTGAGATATATCAAACTCCCATGTTTTCCTTCATCGCTTTATTCCTTACCTCATCCCAATCACTGATCCCCGCATGACAGTCGATGCACCTTTGTGAAATGCTCCTGAAGCCGCTCATAGAATGAGTCTTATGTCGACACACTGAGAGCATGGTGTCGACGTAGCCTGAGGAAAACTCCCAGTATAACTAGTTCTAGTTTTAAAGGTCTGTTGACACACTGTGAGACTTGTATCGACGCACTTCGTTGTTCGCTCTGGCTATTTTGATTCTCGTAAGTGTATGGGCCGACACACTCATAAAGTGGGTTGACACCCTTAGTTGTCCACTATAGCTATTCTACTTCTTGTAAGCATGCAGGTCGACACACTCATGAAGTGGGTCAACACACTTTGTGCACTCCGACCTCTGATAGTTCTGGCCAAGCCCTTGTAGCTTCATTTTAGCAAATTGAAACCCCCATCTTAACATGTTGGTCAACTGCCTAGTCGGTCGACTGAATTCAATTGTCAATCGACTGAAACCTGTAACTTCTCAGTCTTTTCATTTTTGGGAAATTCAGTCGACCGAACCCTTCCTTTCGGTCGACCAGCTAGCTGCTGTGATCTGAAGTCTATCGACTCAAACAAATAGTGTGTCGACCTATCTTTGGATGAGGTGTGATTGGAGCTTGAACCCGAAGGAACACATCTTGGATCCTCAAGGAGGACGACCGACTGCTCCAACTAGCTGCGGATTAAACTCCCTCTGACCGGTGCTTCAAGGAGAACACTCAAATGGCCATTCAAGAACAAAGGGGGAAACATTCCATGTCTTTTATTCATCTTTTTATGATGTCTCTCTTCAGTTATAATCTATTGTGAGCATATGTTGTAGATCTTTCTTATTTTTTTGAACATCGATATATCCGTGTGTGTAGGCGGAGCTACGTCTCCGCGTGGTCTAAGTGTCTGGGGTGTGATCCCCGAATGTGTGTGTGTGTGTGTGCTGCAGTGGTAACGTGTTCGGACTTGTCCCCGTGTGTGGATATTGCTGTGGAAGCAGCGTGTGTGGTTGGGGTTCATCCCCGTGTTGCTACATCCTGTAGCGTGGAGTGAAGCCTCACCTGGTTGGGTGAGGGGTGGATGTAGGGAGCTCGTCGTGGTCTCGAACCACCTAAAAATTATTGTGTCGCATGTGCTTGCCTGAGTGATTGTCATTTCTTCTATCTCCATTCACAGGTACCTTATATAGGTTTTTATTTCACTACCAAGTCACACACTGCTACCTCCGTTATCTGTGCTGAGCTTAATTCTCTTGATTAGTCACATTGTTATTATGAGTGAGATCGAAAAGCTTGAGAGAACCTTTAGATCTCACATCTACTTAGGCTAATCAACGTAGTTAGTTTTAATTCTGTTATAATTAGTTGGAGTTATTTTTAAAATTCGCTATCTTGACAAGGGGACAATTCAGCCCCCCTTCTTGTCCGCCATCTCTCTGGGCCAACATTAGTTATTAAATTTTTTTACATGGATGATTTATTAATTAACTAAAGAATAACGACTGTTTGCATAGTCATGATTTAAATTGGCGCCCTTGGGAGGGTCGCCCTATCTTTGGAGCTCAAAAAAACTAATAGAACTTCATGAAGTCCAATCTATAAACCTATATGCATGCTCATGCTCTGATATTTAAGAGATTCCCAGGAGCTTGACTAAACTACACTCTCTGCAAGGCCGTTTGGCATATATCTGGCGGTTCATCTCCAATTTATTGGGTCGTTGCCACCCATTTCACAAATTGATGACAAAGAATACACCATTCTAGTGGAACGAAGAGTGTCAACAAGCTTTTGAAAAGCTAAAAGACTATTTGAAGGCACCACCGGTCTTGGCAGCACCGGAGAATGGATGACCCCTTGTCCTATATATATTAGCAAGTGTGTGTTCACTGGAGGCAATGCTAGCCCAGAATAATGATGAAGGAAAAGAACAAGCCATCTACTATCTCAGCAAGAGACTAGTGAGGACTGAAGAAAAATATTCGCCCATTGAAAAGACATGTTTGGCGCTGGTGTTCATTGTAAAGAAGCTAAGGCACTACATGCTATCACATGAGGTCAAGCTAATCTCTAGAGTGGAGCCGATAAAGTACATTCTCTCTCAGCCAGCTCTCAAGGGCCATCTAGGTAAATGGGTAGTGCTGTTGATGGAATTCGACATCTGCTACATCCCATAGAAGGCTATCAAAGGGCATCCCAATGCGGACTTCTTTGCTGTGCACCCTGTCCCGTGGGCTCTCCTCTGGAAACTGAGCTCCCTGAAGATGAGACATTGGAGATGAACTAGATTCAGTCTGCGGTGTGGTAGCTATATTTTGATGGAGCATCCCGAACGACCAGACCAGTCAAAGTTCGAGCTAGAGTAGACACTGTCCTGAAGTCTCCTGAAGGGGAAGTCGTATATACTTCTTGTTCAATAAACAAGCCTTGTACAGATAATGAGGCCGAGTATGAAGCTTTGATAATCAGTTTTCAGATCACTCTATCCATGGAGATCCAAATGCTCAGGGTGTTCAGAGATTCCATGCTTGTGGTGAAGCAGGTCGAAGGGCAGTTTGACGTCTGGAAGTTGGAGCTTCTTCCTTACCATCAAATGGTGTTGTGCCTTCTGGCGAAATTTTATTTCGTGGAAGTGAAGCATGTTAATCGAGGACAAAATACTCAGGCTGCTTCTCATTATCTTATGGTTTACATGACATAGTCTAGAGTACCATAAATCATTAGATTCTGAATTAACAACAGAAGTTGAGGAATCAAAAGAAATGTTGATATTATTTTCTCCCGTCGAAAATGGAGGTGGCGGTGGGGGAACCTCCTCCACTCACGGCTTCAGTGCCATCTACCTCGGCGGATCCGACGTCTCTTCCAGCCCATCATCTGCTTGGCCCTACTGTTGTTCACCGTTCCTATGCTCAAATCCTCATGGCGTCTCAACAGAAGCCTAGAACGTCCATTCCAGTCAAAGTTCCAGGGTTCACTGATCTTTTCGAGCCAGCGATTTTCTTCTCTAAGAGGGATGTTGAATCTTCACTGCAACCTCTCAAGTATGCAATTATTGTGAAATGTTCTTATGGAAGACCTGCTATACCAGAGATCAAGAACTGCCTGGTGCAATGTCTATCTTTGGTGACAGATTTTATTATTAGCCGCCTGAATGCTAGACACCTGCTATTAAGATTCGACAGCAAAGTGGATTTCGTCAAGCTCCTCATTCAGAAGAGCCTATATATCAAAGGCTTTTTGTTTCGATTCTTTCGCTGGACGCATGATTTTAACTCTGATACCGATCCTGCTATTGCTCCAGTCTAGATCAGATTCTCTTCCTTGCCTGCTAATTTGTATCATGAGGACTGTTTGCATTCCATAGCTGGAAATTTTGGTCTTGTTCTTAGAATTCATGATAACTTTTTAGCCATGTCTGAAACCTCTGAGGCCTTGGTTTGTGTTGAACTGGATCTTACGGTGATTCGGAAGGAACGACTATGGATTGACATTGATGGAATTGACTTTTGGCAACCGGTCACTTATCACAGGATCCCTCATCTCTGTTCCTCCTGCCACAAGATCGGACATATTGCAGAGGATTGCAAAAAGAAATTTAGTAAAAATGATGTCAGCCGCCTTGTTTCCAACCATGTTTCGAAGAATAATAATACGCTCTTTAGACCCCGGAAGCCTGGCATATCCACTGTTCGACCTATTGTCGCTGAAGCTAATAGATTTGAAGCCCTACATCCAATAACTGTAGATGGGAAGGCAGTTCACTTTGCTAAGGAAGGGCCATCTATTGATAATTCAGCTAGGTTCATCTTTGGGGGTCAGAATTCCCCAATGTCTACTAAGGATAATGTTGAATTTTGTGGTATGTTACGGCATCCTGATAATGCTTTGGAACTTCATACTTGTGAATTAAAAGATAAGGGGGAAATCTGGATGTCATCCTCTTCTTCCTTTCCAGACAACTCTCTGTCTACTACTCATGAGACTTTGGATAGTTCTATAATGACAAGGACTCTAGCCTTTACTCAAGCCATCCCCCATATTCCTGTTGGCCAAGTAAATGATCCAAGGTCTTCCAGGGGCGACAAAATAACTTCTTCTGTGATTATCACTGATAATAATTCGGTATAAGCTATTAAGGATATTGCTGTGCTCCCTTCACTCCAAAATACTTCTGAGGCTCCTCTTGGAAAACCTCCCAAAGATCAGCTTTCAATAGTGAATTCTATTCAATTTAGTGTTGGAGAACCACCAACTTTGAGGCAGCATTCCTCGCAGGATATACATGAAGTCCTCCAACAGAAATGTAAGGAAATTGTTAATCAAGCTGAGTTAATAATATTATTGCCTTAAACAAAGGACGTTCAGGAGTCATTACCAGAGGTCTAAAAAGGACTGGCTTTGTAGGTAACATCTAACTCCAACCAAAAGATTCATGACTTTTATCATCTGGAACAAAAGAGGGATTGTGAATGACTTATCCCTTGGTCGTGTTAAATTTTTAGTCAAGGAACATAATGTGGATTGCATTGTTATTTTAGAACCCAAGATTAAATCTTCCCTACTGGATAAAACTTGTAAGATGATTGGTATGCACAAATGTTTGGCTAACATGGATGATAATGCTCATATCTGGATTATGTGGAAAGAGCCACTTGAGTTCACCATTCTAGGTTGGGATGAACAGCACATCTCCCTGTTTCAGTCCAATCCTAGTATGCCTGTATTCTATGCTTCTTTCATCTATGCTAAGTGTAGTGCTTTTGATAGAAAATCTTTGTGGTCGTCTTTAACTCATATTCACTCCCTGGTTCATGGTCCCTGGATAGTGGTTGGGGACTTTAATTGTATTCTTGAAGCTGAAGAGAAGCTTGGAGGAATTAATCCATGTTTGAGTGCCATGTCTAACTTTAAAGATTGTATTATTGACTGTGGTCTTTTGGATGCAGGTTTTGTGGGTTCTAAATATACCTGGCATAACAATCAAAAGGGTGGAAAAGGAATCTGGGCTAGGCTTGACAGGGTCCTCGTCAATTCCGTTTGGTTGAATAGTTTTCCTATTACTATGGAGCACCTTTGAAGGGAGGCCTCTGATCATGCACCTCTTCTAGTCAAATTGGCTTTGCCTAGTAAGTTCAAATGTAGATTTTTCTTTCAGCAAATGTGGACAACACATGGCCTCTTCTTTCAGGCGGTTGAACAGGATTGGAATACTAGTTCTATATCTTCTTCTGCTATTACAACCTTGTGTCTCAAGCTTAAGGCTATGAGGTATATGCTTCGATCTTGGAATAAGCAGGTCTTTGGTAATATGCACAACAATCTCTTGGCAGCGGAGGATGATGTTCTTAAGGCTAAACATATGTTTGATACTACACCTAACTCTTCAAACATGGATGCTCTTGAAACTACTAAAAATACTCTGGCAGACTGTATAGTCCAACAGGAAATTTTTTGGAGGTAGAAATCAAGGGTCCGGTGGCTTAAGGAAGGAGATAGGAATACTAAATTTTTTCACCTGATTGTTGTGGCCAACAGGAGGCGCAATTCTATCAATTATCTTCAGAATGGGACTGGTACACTTACTTCTAACCAACAGGAAATGAAGGTTATAGCTGTGGAACACTTCTAGAAGGCCTTCACTTCTCAACAACATTTCATTGATAATGGAATTCTTAATTACATACCTTAGTTGATTTCGGCTGCTGATGATGCCTTTCTTTGTGCTACTCCTGATCCCAATGAAATAAAAGAGGCTATTTTCTCTATTTCACCTGACAGTGCTCTGAGACTAGACGGATTTACTAGTTGTTTTTTCAAGAAGACATGGTCAGTAATTGATAAAGCTATTCTTGAGTTGGTAGTTAATTTTATTCCACTACATTAGTTTTAAAAACTACCATCGTGCTTGGCGGGGACAATTTAACCCCCCTTCTTGTCCATACGAGGAACTTAGGGACAACAGGGATAGTGGTCTCTTGTAGAAGATAATGTTCCACCCTCTGGAGTAAGTGGAATGGAGTAAGGCTCATCAGGAATGGGGAGGAGCAAAAGAACCTCTGTGGTGACATGACCCGCGGTGCACACGGAGGTAATGGATCCCAATGCGGGATGCGTGAAGCTACGACTTGTGCATTGGTCGAAGCCTGGGGCCAACATGTACATCAACTTCCATTGCCAGTCTAATCCCTTAGTAAAGTCTTCCAATGTGTCAACATGGTGACAAAACTAGAAAGTTGTGTTGAATGAGTTGACAGGAACTAATTGTAGTGCAGGGTCCATGGATGGGTAGCAAGGTGCTTTAGGGACCAAACCCTTCTTAAGCCAGCTAAGTAGTGGCTCTTCGATGATTAGCTCACCCTTTAGAAGTAGGTATGGCTCGGGATGTTTGAAGGGTGAAGGTTGAGGTAAAACATCTCCCTCAGATGGGGACATAGTGTCCTCTATGATGGTGAGAGGACCTGGGGAGTCCGTAGGTGACACCGGGTTGGGACTACTGGCTACGACATCCTTCGGCTCGAGTAGGAGTCTATCAATCTGAGTACACATCCTATCCACCCTATCTGAAATGATTTTGAAGACTTCGACAACGGTGAGGTTTGGAGTAGGGGCATCATGATGGACTTGCCCATAATCACTCGACCTAGTCTTGGGTCTAGGCTCCTCTACATGCGGGGCTCTTTTCCTCCGACTATGACCCACTTGGTTGGAGGTGATTGGGTGGGGTCGGTTGAGGTGACTGGGTAGGGCAGGTAGACCCTCCTAAGCTCCTTCTTCATTTCCCACCATGACTCGATGGGCCATTGCCTCCTAATTTCCCTTTAGCATTCAATGCTTCTCCACTTCTTGAAAGCTTTATGAAGAAGCCTCTCTTTGCGCGTTTATTTGACTAGTATATGTCTGTCACAATAAACAAGGAAGCTAATCAGGCTACTTTTAGTGGTGCCTGACCATCCATCACACATTAGTGTGACTCCATACTTCGTCCATTTCTATTTGAAGGGGTCCACATAATTCTTAATCTCATCAACTTGTTCATCAAGATATATGCCGGCTAACTCTCTTGATGTAGGCTGTTACACATGTAACCCAAGCACTTGTGCTTCTTGGAACATTGTCTTGTAGTAAGAGCTGTTGGCCATATTGAAAAGCAATCTCGCGTGGTGCCACCACTTTACAATGGCTTGCCCCAGTTTTCATTTTGGCCCCTTCTGGCCACATGCATCATCCATCCTCGTTTGCTAGCCATGCTCTAGAGATAGTGTACCGGACTCCACATCTTCAATGTTGATCGATTGTGTCTTTTTTCTTTGTGAACCCGAGTTACCAGTGAAGAAACTCTTGATACCCCGTGATTGTTAAGTAGTAGATGAGCCACCACTAGTTGATGCTCCGATCATTGCCGCCTCGCGACTTCACGCTCTCGCCTCCTCTAGATGTCTTGTCTCTTCTCTACTCAAATGTATTGCCTCATAGAATTGCACTTCATATGAATCATTCACCATGACATACATATTAGGCCACTGAGTACACAATTGTTGTTCTTCGTCACTGACTGTCCACGCGCATTCTTCCTTGTCACTGTCGCCGGCTCTTCCGTTGATCGCCGCTTCATTCATTTTCTTCTTTTTTTTCCTTCTGTTGCATCTCAAATCTCTTCTCTTGTAGGTGCCTGACCATTACAAGTTTCACATCTCTAAGCACATGGGTACAGTTAGTAGTCTCAGAGTATCTCGCACTTGCTCCTCCTATCAGGCGCTTCTTCAACTGAGACACACCTCTTCTTTTGTGTTCTATTTTACAGTAATTGTAACGTCAGCAATAATGATTGCCATCCAACAAGTTCCATGTACCTATCCAATGTTATTTTGATGTCCACCTCATTTAACTTTTGAGGCAAATATGGTTGGAGGGAAAAGAGAATTCAAAGTTTGAAATAAAGGAGAGAAATGATGAGTCTTGGGAAGGGGGTTGTCCAAAGTCCAAGGAGAGGGTACACCTCCTTTTCCTTCCCCCCATGTATCATATTATGACTAAATCCCATCCATCCATCTCTCTTTGACACAATCTCCACCCTCCATGAACCCAACTTTCCCTATAAATAGTCCATGGCAAGGAGGTGAATGGAGACTTCATTTTGGGCATTCTTTCTCTCTCTTTCGCTCTCTCCCTCTCCCACCTTAACCTTAGGATACCGGTTTCTCCCTCTTCCTTCCATCTTCTCCTCTTGTTATCTTCATAAAAGTTTTTTTTTTTAAGTATTCTACAACTTCTTCTTCTGCATCATTTTCTAATTCCTTCTGGTTGTTACGTTATTTCCTATTTTTAAACTTGCTGTCCTGCACAGTTACTATTTATTTAAAATGCTAGTTTCTATTATTCCTCTGTTTTGAAGCCCTTCTAATCTTCTTTTCTCCTTGAGTTCTTCATAATGATTCTTCCTCTCTTCTAGATCTATATTTTCTTATTCTACCACTTCCTCTAATTCTATCACTTTTTAATGTTATTTTTAATTCTTCTCAGTTCAATTTTTTACACTGTTACTGTTCATCCGCCTAGACACCATCCCCTTCTTCATCTGATTTCACCATCTTCCTCACATTTTCTCTCTCTGTATCCTTCACCAAAGTTCTTCCACTCGTCATCCTCTTAAACTTATTATTCTTGGGTATCCTCTAATTCATCTTGGTTTCAAAGTTATTCACACTCCAAAGATGGCTTCAATGACAAAGGTGACTCTCTCCTGGCGTATATGACTTCTTCCGTAAGGTGGTTCGTGATCCAAGGTCAAGAGAGGACGGCGTCATCATCACCATTGCTACTACCATCTTCACACCTCAGGCTCTTTTTATTTCTATTACTTTAATTTTATTTTATTTAGAAGGGACTAACACCTTTGATGGGTTGGAGTAGGGATGGAGGCTTCAAGAGTTCTTTTTGTGACTTTATTTTGTAGGAGATTATCAATAGGATGTGAGGCCCTTGCTTTCTAGCCGGCTAGGTGGTGAGGAGGTTCACCCACGATCGGTTCCCCACATCCCTTTCAAAGTGCGATCATGTTGTAGCGGTTCATCTTCGGGCCACATCTTCTTCCTCATTTTCCCAAGGTACGCAGTAGGTTTCTATTCATCATAGCATTTATCCCTATTGCTAATCCTAGGGTGGCTATCACAGTTCACTTCTATCTCCATTACCCCTTTGTTAATGTTCATACTTCACGCATGTTTATATGTATATGCTTATTAGTATGGGGCGGGGTAGATTAATATATCTATGTTGTACCCAGGCTATTCCCCAAAAAAATCATGAGAAATAAGGGTTCAGGCATTTTACCAAACACCTTCTAGGCATGGGCCATCCGGCCCTCCCTACAGCCCCGCAGGCCCCTACAAGGGCCCTGGCCAGCTTGCCGTGACACGCGGCGACACCAGCAACCGTCCGGGATCAACTTCGGCCACTCACATACGGGCCTTGCCCATATCCTACATCGCCGCCCGGGCCAACCCGGGGGCATCCCGACGGGGAGCCACGCCACGTGGCACTCAGCAAAAGGGGCCAAGGGCCCGCCCAGAGACACATCTGCCAAACTTCCATGGTCAAAGGGATACCTAACTAAGTCAACCACAGGCTTTGGAGGACCGCCACACACATATACGGCTCACACGGGTGTGTTCGGCATTCCGTCGAACACCTCGTGGGCACGTATATTCCAGCCCTTCTACACCAAACCACGGGCCGACCCGTGGTTCCAGCACCTTAACTGGGTCCTACAACGACCTCCCGACAAGTCAGGGTCTACCCCGACACTCAGACACATGGCAACAAGCCATTTAACCTTAGCACCCGGGCCAACCCGAGACTACCCAGCCAACCCGCCGTACAACGTGGCACACAGCCCGAGGCATGGCTCACAGCCACGAAGTGCCTCCCCTTAGCTCCCGCGAGCTCCCGTCATCAACCCACACCCCCTTCTCTCTCTCTCTCTCTCTCTCTCTCTGTGTCTGTGTGAAATGCCCGTTGATTTATTGCCTTGTATCTTGTGTGTACGCTTGCCTCATTTGTTCTTGGACTCACTGAGCTTATTTATATTCATGCATATATTTCCTGCCATCTGTGCAAGGGCTGAAAATGCAAATAATTTATTGCCATATATACACGATATGCGATCTAATTTATTGTATTTTGCTTCACAATGGAAAATGCATCATCTCTGCACTCTGCGTTCTCTCCATCACCACAGACCAGTGACAACAATTGTGATGCGTTGAGTTCGTTTGGTAATAATCGTAAACACAATGCGTCGTTCCTTTGGAACAATGTTGACGTCTAATACTCTAATTCCAGTGAATCCCAACTGATGTGGAGATGGTTTAACGATGACGGGATCTTCTTGCTTTGAGAACTTAAGTGGAGAGGCATGGGACAAGTCACGTGTCTCGTGACTGATGATAATTCTAGTTTAAAGACGGTATCTGTCGATGAGTACACCAACAGGTAAACCTGTTCTTGGGACATGTTTTGGTGATCCCCTTTGGGTGGACGCCACTTTTGGCTTGCAACTAGGTGATTTCCGCAGCTGTGTCCTTTCTTATATTCCCATTTCTCCCTTAATTTAGGAAGTTTCATCTGTTCCTTTCGAATTGGGAAGTCAAAAGAGCTACATAAACAGTTATAATTTCAAAGGCTTGGTATCTTCTCCAAACCATTGGGGTAGAACAAACGAAAGGCTGAAGGTGCTCCCAATGAGACGTTCCACCAAACCCACTATTAGAAACATCAGCAGCAATCGCGTTCTCAGACAAAGATCGGCCACCACCGCATCCTTGTGAAGATTTTACATGCTAGCTGTCAGTCCCCCGACCCCTTCTAGGTAGGGTTGTCAATGGCTGGGCCCGGGTTGAGCTCAGGTCTGGTCAGGCCCGGGCTCGAGTTACGTCGGGTCTGATACTATTAAAAATTGTAAAGTCTAATTAAGATTTAATCAAGATAATCCACGGGCTATCCAAGGGTCCCGCATGCCGCCCACTGTGAAAGTCCGAATGAATGGCATTAAGTGGCGGTCCTTTGGTAAATCTGGACGATACTCACTGCCTCGCCTGAAGCACGTCCCCTCTGCAGTAGAGTATACTCGGGATGTCGATACTGTATCTGTCTCAGAGTCGGAAGATTCATCAACAGCAATAATTTTGCCATATCCAAAGTCCAGGGCGTTAACATTCAACCAGTTCACTAAGGCCCGAGACACATCTGGCTGGGCCGATGAGCTTGCTCCAACGACCTCATAAGATTCAACAGCAGAGCTGGAGGCCAGGTCCGTACCTACAGTCAAGTAATGACATAAACGTAAGCCCAGAATAACGAACAGTCTTATGAAGATTAAGTATACGATTTTATGAAAATTTCGGTAGCATCTCCCCTTATTTAGGGTCTGCCCAAAGGAAATAGGGAGTCACCTACCAAGAGGGAGTGATCCCGTAAATAGAAGGGATTTAATCCCAAATGAGAGTTCTACCCCAAATAAAACCTATTAAAAGGGGGTGAACACTAGGCAAAAGCCTCTCCCGGGGAGAGAATCGTCGCCGCCACCGAGAGGGGTGAAGAGAGAGAAGAAGCAGGGTGAAATGAGGAGGAAAGGGGTCTCGGCACCCTAAATAGTGTGCTGGGAAGGGGCTTCTCAGTGTGATGTAATGCGCGCCAAGAACCCCCCTCCACGCCAAAAGGCGCACCGAGAAGTGGCGCGCCGAGAAGCCATCTGAAACTATTAATGAAGCAGGAAAAAATGTTAGAAAAATATGAAAAATAAAAAGGCCATTGCAATAAAGCTATCAAGCTGAAGATCAAAGAAACCAGTAATGAAAGGCTGAGAAAGATGCTTTTAGATACTGAATGATGCACCTGCAGACACCGTGTCGCTTATTCTGCGCTTACGCCATCCGCAGGTGAGGGGCATTTGTTGACAGATGAAATATGAGCAAGAGCAAAGATGAGGCCAAAGAGAAGATTAAGCCAGAAATGAAGATGTGAGTGGTACCATTGCGATCGGTGCGTTCCGAGGATCGTGAAAACGTGATTTTCTATTTTTCAGTATTTTTTTTAAATTTTAAGATTTTCTATAAATATCCTGTTTCTTTTTTTCATTTCTTATTCTCCTTCCTCTTCCTCCTACGTGCATCCCTCTCCCTCTCTCTCGCCCATTCGACCGTGGTGAGTCCCGTTCCGGCTGCAGACGGCGATGGGGCGACGACGTGGGTGACGATGAGGCGATCGCGTGGACGTGCGGCGAGCGTGGGAAGCGCGGGAAGGCGGGGTTTTCAACGACGTTCTTCGTGGGATCGACCTCGGATTGACGTCTCGTCGCGAACCAGAGGTAGGGTGACGATCCCTAGCTCAGTGTCATTCAATTCCTGCGGTTTGTAGGCTGAGGTGAGGCCGAGAAAGGGTTCTTTCGCGCTGGGAAGGGTTGAGCATGCATCGGGGAGAGTTCACCCGATCCATCATTTTAAGCCGCGATTCCACGTCTGGGGGCGTAGAATCATGCTAGGGGGCTTGGAGGTTTCTTTCCCTTCATTTCCCCCTCCGTGGGGCTTGTATGGGGCCGAAATGGGTGATTTCGGCGAGGTTCGCCATTTTCGCGCTGGTGAGTCATGTGCGGTCGCACCAGGGACTGCATATCCCTTGTGCGGTCCTGTCATGGCCTCCATCGGCTCGACGCGCAGCGGGGTTGAGCGATCTATCGTGGGACCACATGTCCCTTCGTGCGGCCCCAAGGTGGCCGCCCATCTCCCAAGTTTTTGACCGTTGTGGAGTGTTTAGGGTGTGCGGCTAGGGACTGTCCGTACATCCCCTCGTGTGGCCTGGGTATGGCCGTACCTCACTTGGAGCCGTTGGCAGATCGTGCGGCCAGAGTTGGACCGCACCTGCCTTTTACGGTGAGGTCCTAACCGCCCTTTCCTTGTACGGCTAGATCCCAACTGCACATGTTTTCTTACCGTTACGCAGTGTTTAATGTGAGCGGCTGAGGTCTGGCCGCATATCCCCTGAGCGGCCATGCCCATCTGTCGAAAGGGCCATCGACAACATTGTCGATACCTCAACCTTATCGGCATAGGGTTCGCTAGTCAAATATACACAACAAGGCCAAATGTGTCCACTGATATCTTATACTGTGCCAGGGTCTCATGTGCGCGCACACTACCCACACCCAATCTTGGGAGTAGCAGAGGAGACACACACACACACACCCCTAACCATGGGAGTGGCTAGGGGGCATGCCTCTATGTCCCATAGCAAGGCTGTGTCTAGCTATCTGACATGGGATACGTGCCACTATGCCTAACGACAATGTACACTTGTCCTAACCAAGGTACATATGCTCAGGCGATCTTGCCTCTACAAGGAGCGTTGTACACACAAGGTAATCTCGCCAGGTCCAACCATGACATGCCCTCCAGGTAGTAATCTAAAAGCACATATTCTGCGATCTCGCAGGAATCTCGAGAATATGCGTACACATGCACCTAAACCACAGTAACATTAGAACATTAATACCAGATATGGATGAACTATCTAGAGTCGGATGATGGAAACTCATGAATATTGGCCCGCTGAATCATATGATAATGCTTAGTCGTGACCACAATACTTACGCGGGGATACCCTCCACAGTCATGAAACTCTCGCAGGGACAGTCATCAACTATCGCTTGATTATGCAAGCATGACTGCCGACGCTACACAAATCACACATGGATGACCCACACTAATTACACGAGAACGACAGAACACACAAAATCACACAGACACTTTCCACGAAGCCACGTCCAACACGGACACCTCGAGGTATGAAAACAGCGGAACATGGCATCCCAGGCATAAGGGAGCTAGGATGCCAAACCCCTGGCCACCCAGAGGCTGGGTGGCCACATCCCTGGCCACCTAGAGGCCTGGGCAGCCAGGCCCCTAGCCGCCCACCCTGGGGCACCCTGTGGACTGGGCGGCCACCAACTTGTTTGCCCAGTAGGCTGGGCGGCCAGCTCTTTAACGGCCCAAACAAGCCATTTACAGGGACTTGGGTGGCCAAGGCAATGCCGTAGCCGATGCACTTAGTCGAAAGCCGATGGCTTTATTATCAAGTCTGATGGTCAAAGAATGACATCTACTTCAAGAAATGGCAAGTCCAAACCTTAATATGGAGGAGAAGGAAGGCGGAGTCTTTATTGCCAATATTCGACTCCAACCCAAGTTACTCTCGGAAATCAAAGAGCAGCAAGGTGATGATCCGTTGATCGTAGAAATTAGAGAGAAATTAGATCAACGATCGGATTTTCTTCTAGCTAATGATGGAAGGTTATTATTCAAAGGAAGAGCATGTGTACCAGACTGTTCTACCCTCAAGGGTAAAATCTTGGAGGAAGCACATCGATCAAGGTATAATATTCACCTTGGTGTTACGAAGATGTACCAAGACCTCAAAAGAACTTTCTGGCGGCCCAACATGAAAAGAGAGGTAGCCGAGTTCGTAAGCCGATGTTTGATTTGTCAGCAAGTCAAAGTCGAACACCTCAAACCGACTGGCAAGTTCAAGCCTCTCGAAATATCGGAATGGAAATGTGATAGTATCGGTATGGACTTCATTGTTAGATTACCAAAGACCCGAAGTGGTTTTGATGCTATATGGGTAATTGTAGACTGGTTAACCAAGTCTGCTCACTTCTTATCTATCAAAATCAAATAGACCGTGGATGTTCTAGCCACCTTATATATCAAAGAGATTGTAAGACTGCATGGTATTCCAAGCTCTATTATTTCGGATCGAGATTCGAGATTCACCTCTCACTTCTGGAAAGGTTTATAATCATCTATGGGTACTAGGCCAAGATTTAGCACTGCGTTTCACCCTCAAACGGATGGACAAACTGAGAGGATGAATAAAATTATCGAAGATATGTTGAGAGCATACATGATTGACTTCGGTGGTAGCAGGCATGAACATTTAGCGCTGACTGAATTCGCTTACAACAATAGCTATCAATCAAGCATACAAATGGCACCATTCGAAGCATTATATGGAAGAAGCTGTAGATCACCTCTATGCTGGAGCGAGGTTGGATAAAGAACCACCGGGGCTGAGTAGGTATATAAGCATATGCAAATTAAAAGATGATATTGTGCCATACAGGACCTAACCACACATTCAAGCATGCAGTGCAATGGTGCTTATTATCCTGAGCCTCGATATATGGCGGAGAACATAGGTCCAAAGACCACCATCACGCATAGTGAGAGCATTCAGCTAGACCTAATCTGCCCTTCCGTAAATCACCATTTGATATACCGAGAGGTCGGAGTGATGACAAACATGCAACAATAATAAACGTACATATATGTATATATGTATAGATGCATGAGGGTGCATTATGAGCGAACTTAAAGGAGATCAATTAATGAAGTCATCATCATCCTCATTACCCATTCACGGAAAGACCAAGAGTTAAGCATGGCGAAGGTATGAACATTTAGCCAGAAGGGAAGCAATTGATTTACTGGAGTAATAGGCTGACTGGTGATAGCACTTGGCAACTGAGTGGAAAGCCAAGAGGGGGCAGATTGGGGTATGGAGTCTACTCCTCAGCCATAGAGTCGACTCTATACATGGAAGGCAATAAAAAGGCTAATGGACATATGAATGGAGGCTAACCCAAGGTAGGAATGTGAGTAAAGCTTAATTCAGCGTGGGAAATGGAGAGAGTGAGGGTAACCTGCATGACAGAGGTTGCACCGGATTTGGCTCCATGCCGTTTCACATAGCCTAAAAAAATTTGTCAAATAAGAGGGGGACAAATTGAACAGTATTTCCCCATATCCTAAAGGGTCACGGGGGAAAAGTGGAGGCTCACTCATGGGATTCTCGGGGTAAGCTCCTAATTTTCGAGAGGCCAACACAGCGACCGACGAATCCAAACAGATGGAAACCCTTAGGGCTAGCCTACCAAGGGCACCGATGATCCGTGGGTCATCAATATGAGCTCGATCGGACAGCCCAGACGGGATGGAGACGCCGAGGGCTAGCCTACGAGGTGTTCCATAAACCCATGGGCTACCACAATCCAAAGAGGGGATGTGGGTTTAATTTATGTTGATTTTGAAATGTCGGTCGGGCTTACCAGTCCGCCTGGGACCGCCAAGCCAGGTTTGCGGTCTGGTGATAGACCGCTACCCTTGGGGTAACGGCCGACTGGTGACAGTTTCCCTCGTCTGGTCAGTGCACCCTTGGGGTGCATATTTTTGACAGTTGAAAGTCGTGTACTGGGTTACGGTCGAGGCACGACCATTTTTTGGTGTTTTACGATCAGCATGTGACCGATGGTAGGGTAAGCGGTTTGGCGATAGACTGCTAGCCAACCCCGTGGCTTGTCCACTTGTGGCCGTGCCGCCTGGCTGAGCCTGGCGGTCTACATGAGACCGCTAGGCCTGTTTTGCAGTCCTGGGGTGACCGCCAGGGGAATGGCAGTCTTGGGAGAACCGCCACTCCCTTTCCTGTCGAGCGGTGATTTCCGTGAGTTGAGTCTTACCTCCAGTGACCTGTCCACTAGTCCTATCTCTCCTGCGCACGAGAGTGCGGACCCACTTGGGAGTGGTGGAGAGCGTGACCCAGACAAACGATTTGTTGGCTGGTTACCATAGGGCTCCTCGTATTTGTAGTCTGCATCCAGGCTGAGGGGAAAACCAGCTAGAGGGCCTGACCTAGAGCGCATGGTCTGCGTGTATACACGTGGTTGGGGGTGTCAGACCCACACTGACGAGCGCGACCCCAACTAGTCCTTGTTCGTGGTACTTGTTGTGTGTCTCAGTCTCTACCTGGGATGTGTAGGGAGATACTTGAGTGTGGTGTAAGACGTCAGGGGACGCATCCGGTCTTGCTTCTAGTGAGTAGTGCTCCTGTCTTCTAGTGGGTACGACTTGCTTCTTTGTCAGACCGTGGTTGGTTTATTCAGAATGATTAGTTGTAGTGAGCTTTTCCGTTTATTTATTGTTGTTTGTTTCTTCTGCCATACTCTTGTTAGGTAGCGTTACTTTCTGCGTACATGTGTACTTTGCGGCCTTGTTTCTCTCGTTGCGAGGTGGGGGTCCGTGGGATCCCTGCTGAGCCTATGAAATCAGACTCACCTTATATATATTCACACCCCTCGATCTCAGAACATTATTGCCGATGCACTTGCATCGCTCGCTTCTTCCCTCTCCTTTCCTCTCAGTCGATCCACTAAGACTATTGTGGTCCAGCGGTTGGATGCTCCTTCTCTTCAGGATCCTTGGTTCGATAACCTTAGGAAATCCGTAGAGAAGAAGGCAAAGAAGGAGGATTTGAAAGAAGTATCCTTAGCTGAACTCAAAGAGATCTTAGAGGAAGAAGAGTTGCCTTGGTACTATGAAATCGAGCAGTATTACAGGGATGGGTCATTCCCGGAATCAGCTAGCGCTGATTAGCGTAAGGGCATCAGAAGAGTCACCTCAAGATACATAATCATCGCAGGTGAATTGTATAGGCACGCTCTTAATGGAGTTCTTATGAGGTGTCTAGATGATGATAAGACCTGGAAGGTCGTTGAGGCAGCTCATTCGAGTGAGTGTGGAGGGCATGTTAATGGTCAGGCCTTAGTGAAGAAGATTCTTAGGCAGGGCTATTACTGGCCAACCTTAGAAGAAGATTGTTCCACCTATGTTCATAGGTGCCTTCAATGTCAACTCAATGCTAACAAGATTCATGCTCCTACTTCATCCCTCCATCCTCTTTCTGCTCCTTGGCCCTTCTCCATGTGGGCTTTCAACGTTGTAGTCCTGCTGGGTGATCCTAATTCTCAGACCAAGCAGAAATTCTTCATTCTTACCACTACTGAGTACTTCACCAAGTGGGCTGAAGCAAAAGTATACGCAAAAATCAAAGCTACCACACTTTGTCGTTTTATCCTGAAGAATATCATCTCGCGGTTTGGAGTGCCGAGCGACATCGTCACTGACAACGGACCTCAGTTCGTGTCACAAGAGCTCCAAGACCTCTGTAAGAAGTTCAATATTTCATTACATCATTCATCCCCATATTACCCCCAAGGCAATGGCCAAGCTGAGGCCACCAACAAGACTCTTCTTAAAATTATCAAGAAAACATGCGAGTCACATAAATTTACTGATTGGCCTGAACACTTTTTCTGGGTCGTCCAGATCAGAATTCCAGATCTGGCTTCTAAAACCCCATTAGATGATCCAAATGCTTGGGGTTTTTACCCTAATGGTCTTAGGGTTTCTCCCTTGGTTAGGTGTGGTATAGAAGGGTTTTTATCATGGGTTTAGTGGCCTTTTGGCATTATTTTCTCTTGGCTATATGTAGCCGCGATGTGATCAATGGGAAGTACAACACAAGAGGCTTATTGTTCTATCTGTTCTTGTAGGTGAAGAAGAACGTCGAGGAGGCATGCTCATCTGAAGGAGGTGGAAGAAGAAGGTTAGGAGACCACCGTCTGTAAACCATGCCCATCTGAATCCTTTACCATGGCTGTCTCCTGCAAGCTTGGCTAGTTTCCACTCTGGGGATCAACTCCAGCGAACCCTACCTATTCTGTGGACGAGATTCACTGCAGATCTAAGGCAGATGTCACGCCCTGAGCACGGAAGGAACCTGAAGGATGTGATGAGTTTATATTCAATCATGTCAATCAGAGCAATAAGAATTTCGACAACAACGACAGAGTGCGCAATAAATTAAGTCATCACTAACAATCAATATGATACCATCAATACTAAATCATATATCCATGATGTCAACAATATCCTTAACTGATACCAATATTTAACTAATCAAATGTTGCTAGTAACGGAAGACTTTGAAACAAAAATATCTTGAGGACATAAGCCTCTTACAACACGACTCATTTAAATAAAAGAGACTGAAGGGCAAAGACTCTAAAAGGGAAGACACGATGCCGCAAGTCCTTTGATAGCAATATGTTGATTTGCAGACATGATGCGACTTGCGCTGACACCTTGAATGCTCTACACTCATCACTCTTGGTCATCTACATCTGGTTGCGAGTTAGAGTCCGAGTTACCTAAAAAAAAATATTGAAAAACACTTGATGAGCGAACGCTCAGTAACAATTATATCTCTAGACCCAGACTTGCTTTAAATGATTAATACATTATGCAACATGGCATGTTCATGCATGAAGAAAAGAGGATGAGTAATCTGTAACCACTTGTACCCTCTTCCCCTATCAATATAATTTCCTTTTCTGTAACATTTCTTTGCATGATGGATGTGTGATCTTTGTGTGATGTGGTTATCGTTAATAGATGTGTGAGTCAAATAAAGGATACCATCCATCGCAGGTAGGGGTTATCTTTACGAAGGAGAATTTTTTCCCTATAAGTAGCAGGGTTAGTCGATGTTCTAATATCTGTAGGGCTTATCCTCATGCTCATAGTTCATCGTTAGGATCCATTTGTCACCCTTCATGTGCATTTGTAACCCCTGTTGATCTATTTGTCACCAGTAATAGGCATTTTTCACTCTTAGCATGCAGGAGCCGTTGTCTTTGCCCCTGCGAGTCATCGCCTTTGTGCATTTTTCACCGTTAAGAGCCTTTTGAAACCCCTATTGCTCATTTGTTGCCCCTGTCAACCTATTTTTCACCACTAATGTGCATTTGTACCTCTGTCAACTTATTTCTCAATAATAATATGCATTCATCACCATTTGTGGCCTTTGCTTCTTTGCATGATGGATGCTTGATCTTTGTGTGACGTGGTTGCCGTTAATGGATTTGTGAGTCAAATGAAGGATACAATCTATCGCAGGTAGGGGTTACCTTTACGAAGGGGAGTTCTTCACCTACAAGTAGCAGGGTTTATCGATGTTCTAATATCAGTAGGGTTTATCTTCATGCTCATAGTTCATCCTTAGGATCCATTTGTCACCCTTCAGGTGCATTTGCACCCCCTATTGATCTATTTGTCACCACTAATAGGTATTTTTCACTATGAGCATGCAGAAGCTGTGACCTCTGCACTGGGAGCCATCACCTTTGTGCATTTTTCACTGTTAAGAGCCTTTTGAAACCCCTCATGCGCATTTGTCGCCCTTGTCAACCTATTTGTCACCACTAATGTGTATTTGTTACCTCTATCAACTTATTTCTCACCAATAATATGCATTCATCACCCTTATCATTCATTTTACTCTGCTGCTCTCACATACGGCAGATGCCAGTGGGTAAGTCAGGCTTGATTCAACTATATAAAAATATGGAGATGCATGGGAGTGCATAAATTAAGCCAAAGTTTAATTCTTTTCTTAAAGGGTAAGGGTAAGCATGAAACTTAACCTAATTGTGTAGTCATGATAAAACATAAAATACTCCTAGTAGAAAGCATGAAAAGGAATGAAATCATAGGGCTTTTATTCTTAACATGTTATTCTAGCTATCCACGAGATAACCTACCTCTAGAAGTGCTCCTATGAATCAAATTTCTGACTGGAAGAAGGCCCTAGTTTTTGCACGTCCTGTGCTAACCCAGCAACTTCTTGCCCCTTGTTGTCCTTAATCTCTTGACCTAAATCCATGAAATTTGGATGGTAGGTAGAAGATAGAAAGGAGAACAAAAGTTCTAAAGACACTACTCGTACTAACCTCATTTAGGGCTTCTAATCTCTTGGTCTTCACTGGGCTGGCGCACTGCCTCCTGTGCAGTCTATAGCAAACCAGTGACTTGCAGACATCCTAACTCTCCAACAGTTGGGTCTTCTAGCATGAAAATTGGAGGGGAGTTAGATAAAACTAAGGTAAACAAAAGGTTTTAAAGGACCATCCTGAAATACCAACTCCTTACCATTGAACTTTGCGAGCCAAACTAAGGGATCGCACAGGTTGAAATTGAACTCTATTTATAGGGTTCACCTAGGGTTTAAGAGATTAGATCAATCTTAGAGTCCTAATTTGGATTAGGGTTGATCCTTAGAGAGTTCTAAAGAGTCGTCCATACTAGGTAGCTTTGATCCAAGGTGATTAGGTTGCCAAAGATCCAAGTTTTTCACATTTCTCTAACTCATGGAATTGGGGTCACTTAGTGGTCATAGACGGACCACTAGGTGCGTCTGGCGGTCTCGCGATAGACCGTTTTCAGGCTTTAATCAGAAAATTTTAGATTTCCCAATTTATCCCTTTACTTAGCCTATTTATCTAACTTAATTACCCTAATTACGGCTCTAGCCATGGGTTTGGGCCTAAAGAGCATATGGAGGAAGGTACACAACCTAAGGGCGAGAGCTGAGTAATAGAAAGGATGAATGAAAATAAGGGGAAAGAGAAGTGGAGCCCTGAGTGCACATCCAACGGCCTTTGTACTTGCGCCGCTGCCTCTTCTTGGCTAAAATTTCTTGGAAATGGGCCTGTCTGGTGTGGGCTCGGACCTCTGGGCTTCTTGATTTGTAATAACTCCTCAAATAACAGGCCCATCTAGCAGACGACCTAGCCCGATCATCAACATGCATCTTCATCGGGGCGGTTTCCCCTAGATACCCAGTGCTAACAATAGTTGGACATTCTTGAACAAGTAACTCCTCAGAGTGATGAACAATAAACCATGAAGTCTTGTCTCTTGACACAAAGATGTGGAGACCCCACAACTCCACTCGAAAATTTGGCTTGAAGCATAACTCCCTTGATAGAAGAGAAGAACGAAATTGAGGGAGAGCAATTCACGGTGTTGACGTGGCCGGTGTACTGACGAACCGAGGGAGATTGCATAAAGAGTACCGAATGTCCTTGAAAAATTCTGAGAATACGGCCAATTGCCCCTTGAACAGAGAACTCATAATCTGCTTAGTGACCGTATGAGTTAGCACAATACGGGTGGAGAGCCTCTCTTGGCCAGCTATCTGAATACCCATGAAGCACGAAGAAATAACAGCATCAATGATAGATCCTCTAGCGAGCAATGAGATTGCCACTGGCCTCGTTCGAGAAGAGACTAGCATCAATGCAAGGGAACTCTTCTTGACAATCATCCTCGGAAGTACCTACTCATCCCCAAAATAGCTAGAGATCAGGACGCGCATTGCCATGTGACCAATGAAATCTTGAATCTTGAATTGAACAATCGGCAATGAATTGTCCTAACTCGGCTCTTCATCTTCCTAGGGATTAGACCCAAGGGGCACCAAAGGTAATGCACACCCACTCCATGGGGTGGAAGGAGAAGTGGAGGGAATAGGTTCAGATGGCGTGGAGGTTTCCATGGCGGGGGTGTCGAGTGATGGCATGGGCTAAAATAAAGAAATCATCAAAACGAATGCGAAGAAAGCATAAAATAGAAAGTACTCAAGGATAATATTGCTAGACTGAGCCAAGAAGGGGTCAAGAGTCTTCTTGCAACTACGACGTGCGAGACAGAGTCCATCGTCTCCCACTCGACTCAACCAAGCGGCCTATCCAGCGATTAACTGTATGCTCCTAGATCATCATCATTTTTGTTAAAGGGGAACATCAGATCCCAGAACAGACGAGCAACTAATCGGTCCTTGAGAGGCTATAATAATGTAGATACCATATAGAAATGCAACAATGAGGAGGGATAGAGAGCCATACCTGAATTACCCGCCAAGCGAAACGACATTTCTTCTTGAGATTTTTAGAGTTTCTAGATTTTTATGGGTTTTCAATAAGACAACCAAACACGACAATGACATGAACATGATCGAATATGAACGAGAAATTTAACACAATAGAGATGAACATAACACAAAATGAATGAAACGAAAACATAACAACACAACAAACACCACAAGAAGAAATGGCAAGTATGCATGTGACACGGTGGGACAAGGCAACACACACACGGTGGGACAGCACATGCGGTGAGATAAGGACATGGTGGGATAACACCATAGGTGTGGGACAGCATGACACGGAGGGACAATAACACTGCGGGGGGCAAAAGATAATACGTGCAACGACACGGAGGGACAAAGACACGTGTGACGATACAGCGGGACAAAGACAAGTGTGACAAGGACACGGCTGGACATAAACAGGTGACAAATATGCTCTTCAACCAAAGCCCAAGATCAGATGAAGCAGAACCGCCAGGTTCAAAATCGTGAGGCAATGCCCTCTCATGGAGATATGATCAAGGAGGTAAGTTGGGAAGGACATAAGCTTCTGAACAGATCGAGAGACTAGATTGAAGAGATGAAAACAGCTCGTAAGAATGATGTGGACAGGAGATAGAGTGAAAGATAGAGCAAGGAATGCTTGAACACCTACAACCTGCACACTTAGCTAACAGATTCAAACTGTAGGAGGCCGCTTCATCCTCCGGGGATGATAGATAATTCACAACTGGTCAGGTGGACCATCGCAAGCCCCTCCACCGGAACAAGAAGCCTCCTCTACTCCGAGGAGGGAGAAGTCTAGAGCGTGCCAGCCACCTTCGGAGACAGAAGCTCTTGAAGGGCATCGAGGCAGCCCCCGGGTGCGCCCTCGTAGCCCCTCAACCCAGCAACAACTGGAGTTGTCCCTCTGGCTGTGAGACTTTGAGAGGCATTTCACAGAGCAAGAGCGTGCCCTCCATGCCTTGCAGAAGACCTCTCTTGAGGAAGATGAGGAGAAATCCCCATTCTCCAATTACATCTTGAAGGCAAAGATCTCTCCCAGGATCTCCCTCCTGACCTTCAAGTCATATGACGGCCAAGGCGACCTGGCCGACCACTTCGACAGCTTCGACGCCCTGATGACTCTCCACGGGGCTTCTGACGCCATCAAGTGCCGAGCGTTTGTGACCACACTGGTCCAGGGCGCTCAGGCTTTGTTCAGAGCCCTCACCCCAGGCAGCGTCTGGGACTTCAAGCAATTTGGGTGGGTCTTCAAGGAGAGCTTCATCGGTAGCGGTCCCCCTAGGTCGGTAGCGGTCCCCCTAGGTCGGTAGCGGGGCTGTTGGCGCTCAAACAAGAGCAGGGGGGAGAAGCTGCGGGCCTACATTAACCGATTTAAATCGGAGACCCTATGCATCCCCCGCCTGGATGTAGCCTTAGCCATAACCACACTGACTGGAGGCACCCGCGACAAAAACCTCCGGTGCGAGCTAGTCCTGCATCCTCCCATCTCCCTTGCCGAGCTAGTGACCCTGGCATTGCGCCACGCTGAATGCAAAGAAGTCCTCAGCACCTGTCGCGGCACAATCGGCTCGGGTCAGGAGGGGGACAAGAAGCGAGCGTCCGAGTAAAGCTCGGGCCAAGGAAAAAGGCAGAACCGAGACGGGGAGCACAAAGAACCGTCTCAGAGGTACGAGTGGTACACCACCCTAATTGCTCCAGTTTATCCGAACCCTTGGTATATCAAATGGCGTCTGGCAAAGGTCGGGTTACACCCGGTTGAAAACTCTCGCTATGCGTGATGGTGGTCTTCGGACCTATGTTCTCCGCCCCGTATCGAGGCCCAGACATAATAAATGGTGCTTGCCCCGCATGAATAAGTGACTAAACAAATCCTGCGCATTGTTATTTCAATTTTGCTTTGTATGCATTTTTTTATCTCAAGCCTCGGGTGGCGTTCTATCTTGGCAATTAATCAAGGGTTTTCCTCCCTCTCAGAGGATGTAATTAACATCATAACCTTTGTGTGTGATGGACTTCTGGTCTTAACATGGACTTCACATTCGTCTGACCAAGTCAGATCGAGCGCACAATAAATTTGTCACATATGTGACTGACACGCCTATGCATAAATAAAAATAATAATAATAAATAAAAATAAAAAGTGTTCCACCAAATTGGCACATCCGGTTGGACCAAGTCTCCCTTCATCTCTTTGCCAGGATGGGATGCCTCCCGAGGCCCTCCCGAAGAATATTGATTGTTTTCTTGTTTATTGAAGGACACGATAATGTCGACGAGACTTGTTGCCCTTACTTTCGATCCCGCAGTCGTCGCTGGCCACGTTGTGCACGAGTACCTGGCGGTAGCCACTGTCTTCCACACATTCCCACCTGCTGTAGGCTTCCCAAACTTTTTGGGGCAAGCCTTTGCTGATTTGCTGCAAGTGGAGTCCCTAGAGCCCAACAGGCAGAAGACTAACAAGAAGGTCAGGGTCCTAGAGGCCCAACACTATGTAGGCCCGCTGAGAGGCCCAATCCAGGTCGCCAGCTACCTTGTGCATCACATCAGTCACAGGGTCCGCTCCATCCATAACAAAAAGCCTGGAGGACATCAACAGAGAAGCTTCTGAAGAAATACTGCCACCACTGTTACCGGGCGTCTCTCCGTGTCTGGGAAATCTATACTCATTGGGAGTGTCTGAGTCTTCTTAAACGACCATGAGGCCCAAGCTGTTCCAGATCGGGCAGTTCCTATCATATTCTCCATACTCTTCATCCCCCTCTTCAACAGGGTCTTCATCATTCATGATTTCGTAAACACCAAACCCTTCGTCGAAGACAGATACATCCTTACACTCCAAATCGGACAGAATAATTGGATCCTCTACAAATTGGGGAATGGCCAAACACGCTTGGCATCTCCTGGCTAGTTCCATCAAGAACCTATGGGGAACCTGTCTCCCCTTGGCTTTCTTCGTGGCAACTATCCCCGAACTCTTATCACTAGAAGAAGAAGAAGAACCCCTAACTTGATTACAAGACCCTAAAGAATACGAAGAAGAAGAAGAAGAAGAATGAGTACAGGAGATGGTACAGAAGAGGACCCCTCGTCAGAGGGGTAAAGGAGGTTCGCTAACGAACCCTGAATGAGCGGCCCTTGGATCGGGGCACACTCAGGAATGAGATAGGAGGTTTCTTCAATAGAGATGAGAGAGGTGGATTGGGGAGTTTAAAAATTGGCATTTTTTTTATTTTCAATAATAGAAAAGCAATGAGAATGAGGAGTAGAAGGTGATGGGGTTGAAATGGCAAGATTCGAGAATGCCTGGATAGGAGATTGGTTGCATAATCGCCCGCAAGGGGGATGATGGAGAGCTGGGAAAAATGCTCAATGAGCAAAAGAGGAATTGACGAAGTTTGTAGGAAATCAAAAGATAGGGAGATCATGGCTGTGGGTGGTCTGGGAATGCTGACTCTCAAGAATTTGAAGCACATGAAGGTAATCAATGATAGATGGACAGAATCAAGGAGGAAGAGGCCGGCCCATAGCTTGTCTATGGTGAAACCTTCTTCAAACGGCACATCCGGCTCCCTGGTGTCAGTGTAGTTACTCCACAGCTGTCTCTTGTCAGTGATAACCGTCGAATTTTCTAACATATCATGGATGAGTGGCGGCCATTCCAGATCAGTCAGCATAAACAGATGACTCAGAGCAATAGTAATGTCATTCATATCAAACCATCTGTACCATTTACATTCTGGGTCATTCATTTTTCTTATTTTCAAATTACAAATCAATCTGTCACATCATGGTGGTCATCATCAAAACTAGGAGGACAACAAAGGGGAGACCAAGTGACACAGAAAGTTTACAGGTTGAGGGGAAACGTGGCTGGGATGCAGGCGTGCCAGTCGATTTCTCGACAATCACCCGTGGAACCGAATGTTTAACCGGGGATGCACCACCAGGGCGCAGCACGTGGACTCAAGGGGTGCGGTACATGCAGAGGGAATGATGATTCCGTGGGTGTGAGTGCGTAGGTGACTGTGGGGAGTCTTGTACAGGATGTCTTTCCCCACCGACCGCAAGCAGCCAGTGTTTATTTACATCGGATTGAATCCAAAGACCATCGTTCATGCTGAAGAGGAGTCCGTATATTCTTGAAGTCCTAGGTGGAGAGCCAGGGGCACTTTACAGCGATAAGTTTGCCTCTCTACTGGGTGGTGTTGACTGAGGTCAGGGGGTCTGGAGGTTCACGCTAGGTGACACAGAGAGAGGACTGAGGGCCTGAACGTGGATGTGAAAGCATTCATCCAATTGGCCATTTAATACTGAGATGTACATCTTTACAGGTGGGCCGTAGTGGCCAGAATATAGCTGGTGCACGCCACAAGACAATTCTGATGTGATGATCGGTCCCCAGGTCGATGCATGATGGGTGAAAACATGTGTTTTACAGAGGGCTCTTCTTGTGGTGTGGGCCAGGGTCGCGATGCCGAACGGGGGCTCGTGACTGGATGACTAGAGGGATGCATCGATCCGGTGTCTGGGTGAGGGCCGACCATGACTCAAGTTGAGCGGCCGAGCATGGCCTCGTGACTGCGAGAGAGCATGACGTCATGGCACGTGTATAGTTGCGACCGACGGGCACGTGAGGGGAAATCCCAGCATGAGGGGACGTTCACCCATGTCATAACGTCTCACATACGGTGGGCGTTGACTTGTGTGTGACGACTACATACGGCATGAGGGGAGTGCAAACGACATACCCCCGACGTATTAGGCCGATGAACAAGTCACCCACGTACAATGGCAAAGCCCGCAGCTGAGTGATCGGGATTGGTCCCGGCTAGTTGCTGATGTAGCCGCATGTCACGGCAAGTTGATGAGGGCCCTTGGAGGGACCCACAGAGTTGTAGAAATGGCCGAGTAGCTCGTGCCTTAAAGGTGTTCGGGAAAATTCCCGAACCCCTATTTCTTGGCATTTTGCTGGGAAATCATTCGGGTACAACAAATGCCCCCCATGGGTTGTGCGTTGGAGGCGGAGACGAGGCCGTACGGCCCCTGAGCCCCCTGTTCTGAGTTGTTGTAGTTGTATTTTAACACTTCATGTGCATTTGCTTTGTTATGTTGTACATGTTGACTTTCTGGTGTTCTGATCATTTTGCGTACCCTATCTTACAGTTATGGCACGATTTGGCAGAGATGAGCAGGTCCCAAGGCGTGTAGCTCGGGAGGAGGACCACTGGGCATGACGGACTGAGCGACCGATGCCCCCTCTGGGTCCACCGGTGGTCACCATGGCTATTGCAGAGTAGCTAGATCTAGGTCGTACGACAGTAGCTGAGGGCCCAATTGGTGAGAGGGCAGCTGGAGTTGGAGTTGTAGAGGTGGCCCGGATCCTGGAGACAGGTGGTCTGTACACCTACGACCAGAGCGGAGGTTACCCGGTGGAGTTTCCCTTGGACCGCCACCTTTTTGAGTTTATCAGGAGCTACGTCCCTCCTGGCATGGAGGAGGATGGCTCACAGATTCCGGGAGCCCGTCGTCGGCTTGAGCGGGCCATTCTGATAGGTAGGGACAACCTGCACGATGTTGCATTCTACAGCTATCCGAGCTTCTCTGAGGACTACTGGAGGCAGTGTCAATTTCCCAGTGTCGAGTGCCTGAGGTTCTTTAGCCGAGCAAAACAGTTTGGAGTCAGAGTTGGGCCGTTAGGCCCTGCCTCTTGGGATTTTCACGGCCACCACTGTACCGAGACAAAGGGGACAGTCGGGCTGGTGCTGGAGCCTGCAGGTCTGCAGTATGCTGGGGAGGGTTACGACGACCACAACATTCTGCAAACCCTGGACTCAACTTGTTCATGAGTCCCTCGAAGAGGCCCATAACTCGATCTTTCTAGAAGTCTAATGAAGACACATGTCCTCCAAGGATCACAATTGTCAATCTTATTTCATCTTGATGGTATAAATGTCATACTCACCTTCAAAAGTTAAGAACAATTAATTCTTTTTAGATTCTTCGTACCATCCTTTCTACTTTTCTTTTTCTCAGCTCGACTGACTTGATCATCAAGCCCCGCTTTGTTTCAGGGTTAACCCAGAGTTAGCCATATTTTATTCCAGAGTTAACACTACTTAATTTTATAATCCTAGATTTATATAACCTAATTAAATGGAAGTTAACTAGAGTTAACTCGGATTAACCTACCCCACCTCCTGAGGTGGGGTTGAAGTCCCAGAGCAATGACAAACTAAAAGGGGGGTGAATTGAGTTTGTCCTCTTTTCGTGAATTGTAAGATACTATATGAAACACGTGTGTGGAAATGTAAAGTATGTCAAACACGAGAATGGAGGTAGAAGAGAAAATGCAAACCATAGTGCACAAGGGATTTTTTGATAGAAAACACTATTCACAAATAGAGTTTTTATACTAGATCTAATCACATAAACTAAAGGGAATCAAACGATCAAGAGGAGCAAACTCAGGTCGAAGCATGTGGTCGCTTTCTTTAAAGTCATTTCGCCCCTACTCTGGTGCAGATGGGCTTTGTGACAGAACTTCCCCCAAGATACGATGACCCAAACCGATGGTGACGCGAAGGTGCACTCCAACTCATGTTGTCGGGGGTGAACACTACTGTGACAGGAGGCTCTTGCAGGAAGAAGAAGACGATGGGAGAGAAAAGTTCGAGAGAGATAGCTGTCGGGTGAGAGAGAACCCTAAGCCATGCCTCTCGTAGGAAAATCGCTATTTTCAAATACCCTCTTGGGAAGTGACTCTTGACCGAGTCACACCTATTCGCCCAAAGAGGGAAATCCGGAGGGACATAAAAAGAATCCAAGAGATGCTCGGTCAAACGGTCAAAAATAGATCCCTCTCTAAAAATTAGGTCCAATTAAACTAACTTGAAAGCTTCTCAATCAAGCCTCACCAAACACATGCAAGCGATAGAATCATGCACAGAGAATTAGCACAATTAGTTAATCGTTTGCATAAACAAATCTAATATTGATAAACGACATGAATAGCAATCCATCCTATGAATGGTGGTAGAGGATAAGGAGCACACACACAACCAATCACACGTGCGCAGTGATTTTTTAGGTGGCTCGGGACCACGATGGGTACCCTACGTCCACCCCTCACCACCTCGGTAAGGCTTCACTAAACACACTACACAAGGTAGCACACAGGGACGAACCCCAATACACCAGATGCTGCATGACGGTAGCAAACCACACACGAGGACGGGGCCTCAACGCGCTGCCATGGAGCACATACACAAGGATGAGCCTCCACACGCTACTTTCACAATACACACACACTCCGACACGGGGAACTTTCCCCGACAATGAATCCACACTCAGAGACACCACTCTGAACACAGACACAATGGTATTCAGTTTAAGGAATGAACATAGATATACAATGCAAGCACAATAGACATCATGTAAATAGACGATGACTGCAAATAGGGACAGGAAATGGTTTAGTAGACTCTTGGTCGGGGGATAAGGGAGTTGGGTTCTTTAATGACTAAATTACATTTTCCCTTTACTCATTCCATAGATGGAGCACTCAGTAGGTTCCTTGTGGTGACTTGAGAGGTTGACGGCCTGTTGCTCTTCCTAGCCTTTATGCTTCTTTAGTGGACTTGTTTGTATGGAGTCGTGGAGGAGATGCAGCTGTGATCCTTTGGCAGGTTCATGTCTGGAAGATGTGCAACTACCTTCTCCAGCCTTGAATCAAACTTAGCATGCCCTGGAGAGGAAGAAGATGGAGCTGCTGCCTTGTCTTCCTGCAAACACCCAAAATTAGATAGAACATTAAGAGCTTTCTCCACAATGAAATAAACCCTATCCTAAAGGATATATACTCCAGGGAATGATGGGCCGAGGAAAGCCGCGGGCACCACTGAGTCTGTAGACGCTGGGGGGTGCACATTGATGGGGAGAGAGGGGAGCGCAATCGGCTATATTTTTGGAGGAACAAAAGATGTTAAACATCCAAAGATCAGTAATGACGCATAAGAGTAGTGCCAAAATTTTATGCCAGTTGCATTCATGTCTTTCTTCTGATACCAAAAAAATAAAAAAATCAGACCGTGCAAGTAGCATGGTCAGCATGTGGATACCACTCTGGGCCATATGTTGGGACACGCATGCATCATATCAGGGGTTCACATGACTTGAGAGAATGCCCTGAACTCTCAACGACTTCATATAAACCCGGCATCAATGCACCAAAGGTTTTTGAAGTTCACAACTGAGCCTCATTGTCATGGCCTCCTCATGAAGGGGACCAGTGATAGCTTACATGTTTCTTGACGAGGTAAAATCGGGGTACATAAAAAAAAAATGATTTATGGCCCATTCACCAAGGAAATGACTGTAAATTCTCAAATAGAAAACCAGCAATGTCAAACAGGGGGTCTTTCTATCAAATAAATAAATAATGAGAACTTTGGACAAAATTACTGTTAAAAAATAATGCAATATCTCTTTGCATAAGACTTGCCTTTACATCTCTTATGATGTCTTTGTCAGCATCCTTCACATAGCGCCCCACGAAGCCAGAGATCTTTTCAGTGAAGCATCCATCAGAATCAACCGCTACTACGAGGTCCTCGCTCTTCACAGCATAACAAGGGGAAAAATCAACAAATGAAACAACCTTCAAATATCATGGCTAGCTTACATTTGAAGACCCACATTTCTTTCAGAAGAAATCTAATGATCTAGAACAGGAACAAGAAACTAGTTAATCTTAACTAGTGAACACTGTCAGGTTCACATGAATAATAGTTTTCTTGAAGTATCTCACTCTGCACAACTCTAGCATAGAAACCTACCCTTTCTATGATCCCACCATATGCATAATATTGGTTCCTTGCCAAAAGAAAATAAGAGGGTGGGGAATCTGTTTCATGGCCTGTGGTGGCATCAATCATCACCTCGATGATCGGCACGGGAAAATCATCTTTTAGACATGCCTTGTTGAGATCCCAAAAGTTGACACATATTCTTATCTTCCCATTTTTCTTTTTCACGAGCACTATATTTGCTAACCATGTTGTATACTGATTTTCTTCAACAAACACCACAACAATAAGCTTGTCGACTTCTTTATTAATCTGATTGATCATCTCAGGATGCATCCATCTGGGAGGCTACTTTACTAGTTCTGCTTTTGAGTCAATTGCGAATAGATGTTGTGCCACAGCGGGGCTTAACCCTGGTATTTCATCATATGTCTAGGCGAAGCAATTCCTGAACTCTTTTAAGAACTGTACATACTGTTCCTGTGCTTCAGGTGTAAGTAGGGCACTGAGAAAGGTCGGCCTTGGTTCCTCTTTGGTTCCCAAATTCACTTTTATTAATTCATCAATGGTAGCCTGACCACCATCTTTGACTTCAGGTGGAGCTTCTTACAGGTCGATGAAGCCCCTATTGATATAATTGTCTTCAACTCCAAGACTTCCAGCTCGTTAGGCGAAGTGCAGGTTGATAGTGAGCCTTTGAGGTCAATCATGGCTTGCTGGTCTTCTTCAAACTAATTTGTTGAAGCCAGAGGGATTTGCCCCTTATTCTCTCTACTGCAACATCGAGCCACTGGGTTCTCTGTCAAGTTTTGTTCGGCTTGGCTTTGCTATTTTGGCATCTTTTCTTGTGATCTTGATGCACAGACTTCTTCATCCTGAGAATCTGCAAGTGTAAGCTCTCCTGCTGGATCTTCCAGTTGCTACATAGCCCAAACTTCCTCTAGGATATGCTCGAATGCCAGGTGCTCCCTTCCTTCATCAGAGGTCTGGTCTTCATCGGGTGTCCCTATATCAAATTTGGCTTCAGCTTGGAACAAATCTTCCTTGGGGGACAGCTCTTCCCAACACCGGCATAGTGTTACATCATCCCATCCTCCTGTATCTTGCTGACTACTGAGGGGTTCATCACCATCCCTGACAAGCCTGTGGAATCCTGTGTAGGAGAAACTGTTGCGTTCTCCTACTTGGAGACAGTACCACTACGCCGAGCGTGTTCCGAGGATCGAGAAAATAATTTTTGCTAATTTTTTTATATTTTCCTAATTTTCTAGATTTCCTATGAATATCCCCTTTTCTCCTTTCTTTTTCCTTCTTCTTCTTTTTCTCTTCTTCTTCCTCTTCTTTCTTGTTGGAGACCCCCGCTCCCCCCTTATGACTGTTGCCCCCACTCCCTCGTGTGCTCGCGATCGTGGTCCTCCTCCCTCTGACAGCGGCGACGAGGCAAGCGTGACGGTGGTGATCTCCTGGCGTGGGGGTGGCATTTGTGCGTGGCCGAGATTGGCGATCGGCGGCGATCCGGCGGGTGCCGAGCTTCATTCAGGTAGGGGGACGAATCCTTACCTTCCTCCCCATCCTTCCCATGATTTCTAGGCCGAGGAGAGGTCGAGTGGGGCTTGATTCATGCTGGGGTGGGAAAATGCATGTTTAGGGTTCGAGTGCCGATTCTCTCATTTCTCGGGGTTTCGATCGATTTCGAGGGTTAGATCCATGCTAGGAAGGGTAGGGGAAGATTTCCCCATTGTTTCCCCTTCACCTGGGGGTGAATGGGGCATGGAAACGAGCTCTTGACGGAGCGCGTTCCGTCCACATGCAACACGCAGGAGGCGGCCACTTAGATGGTCACTTGAGCCCTGGTCTGGGCGGCCCAGAGTCTGGCCGCCCAGGGGTGTGGGCGGCCAGCACCCTGGCCTCCCTCACCAGGAGAGGCCCCGAGATTGGGCGGCCAGTTCGATGGCCGCCCAGCCCTCTGGGCGGCCCAGGTGATGGCCGCCCAGACAGGGGAAGCCCTGTTCCTGGGTGGCCCAATGCTTGGCCGCCCAGCCCTGTCTCAGCACCCATGGTGCCATGCTCCGCGTTTCTTGCCCCCGGGGTGTCTGGTTAGGGTTCAGTCTTGCGGATGAGTGTCTACACATGGTTCTTAAGTCCGGGCTTCCCATGGGGGGGTTCTTTTCAGGGCCATCCTGTCCCTTGTCAGTGTTACATCGGTTATTTTCGTTAGTCAGTCAGTTCATACCTCCAGTGACACGTCCACTAGTCGTAACCTTCTTACGGCACGCATGTGCTGACCCACCCGAGAGTGGTGGAGCGGCTTACCCGAAAGAGATGGTTGTTAGGCTAGTTACCATAGGGCCCCCACGCGCAGCCGAGTCTGGGCTTCGGGGGAAGAACCAGCTAGAGGACCTGACCTAGGGCGCATGGTCTGAGTGCGCACACGAAGTTGGGTGCGTCGGACCCACCTGACGAGCGCGACCCTAGCTAGTCCGTGTTCGTGGTATTGGTTACTGTTGTGTCTCTGTCTCCGCCTGGGGCATCGCAGTGAGACACTGAGGCGCAGTGTAAGATGTCAGGGGACGCATCCAACTTTACTTCTAGTGGGTGGTGCTCCTATCTCCTGGTAGGTACAGACTCATGTTTTATTAGATTGAGGTCATTTGTATGGCACGGTTACTTATAGAGAGCTTTTCTATTTATGTATTAATGTTTGTTGATTCTATCATAGGTTCGTTAGGTAGCGTTACCTTTCACGTTTATTCGTGTCTTTTCGCCTTGTTTCTTTCGTACGAGGTGGGGGTCCGCGGGATCTCTACTGAGCCTATAAAATGAGGCTTACCCTGATATTTTCAGGTGAGGCGGGGTCGTCAGGAGGTGCTTCCGAGGTTCCATCGGGTCCTTTCGGCCAGAGTTAGTCCCTAGTTGCTAGAGCTGGGGTATGCCCCGTGTACTTGTACTTTTTCTTTCTATTGACTGTACTTATTTTTGGACACGAGATACGCTGGACCTTGTAGCAGTTTAGTTATTTATTTAATTTCATGTGTTATTAATTAGTTGATTATTGTGTTATCTCTGTAGTTATTTTAGCTTCTTGTGTACCTTCGCACCATCCTTTAACCCTTTCAAGTCTTCAGGCTCGTGGATGGCGGGCTGAGGTTCGAGTCGCGTCGGTTCCTTTCTGATACTCGGATCCCGGGTCGCTACAGTTGGTATCAGAGTGAGATTGTGGAGGTACATGAGGATCCGAAATGACTGCGTGGTCCAAAAGGTCCATGAATATCTTGTACAGTCCGCAACTGGCCTAGGGCACCGTATGTTTTATTGATTTGTGATTGTTTTACTTGTTGCCATGTGAATTATGGCACCGAGGAGGACTCATTCCCAGCAAGGAGAGTCAGGTGAGGGCTAGGAGGAACATAGTAGAGCCATAGTTCCAGAAGGCGCGGCTAGAGAGGTGCGGGCTCCTAGAGCAGAGGAGTTTTTCAGAGGCATGTATCAGTATGTTCTTCAGTAGCAGGACGGTGAGGCTGGCGAGGGTTCGTCATCTCGAGGTGGCCATGGTCGTGTGCTGAGGGATTTCTTGCAGTTCCAACCGCCTCTTTACAACGGGCTGCCCGATCCAGAAGTGGCCAGGGAGTGGCTAGATTATTTGGAGAGGATCTTCAGTTCGATGGAGTGTGCTGAGGAGGAGAAGGTGGTGTTGGCTACACATCGATTGCAGGGATCAGCCCGGTCCTGGTGGACGACAGAGTGGGGAGCAGCGTTCCAATCTCGTCCCCTTCGGCAGATCACGTGGTGGGAGTTTATCACGATTTTTGAGCGTGCTTTCTATCCGTCATTCATCAAATCGCAGAGGATGTGCGAGTTTCTAGAGTTGACCCAGGAGGATATGTCCGTGATGTAGTATCGAGCTAGGTTCATTGAGTTGGGCCGCTATGCCCCTCATATCATCTCAGATGAGGAGCTGAAGACTGAGCAGTTTGTCGGGGTGTTGAGGCCAGAGTTAAGGCATCCCTTGCTTGCGTCGGGATTGGCCAACCTAGATGCGGATTGCAGAGCAGCGGCGGCATTGGAGAGAGACTTACAGAGGACTCGAGGTCAAGGTAGTGCAGGCTAGACACAGATGGGTTTAAGTCAGCCGACAGTCGTGCAGCAGTAGAGTACTGTCCAACCCTCAGCAGGCAGTTCAGGGGCAGCTCCATCCACAGCTTCAGCAGCAGGTTCGTCATCTCTTGGTTCGAAGCTCAAGAAGCTGTTCAAGGAGGCAAGTTTTGGTAGGAGGCATCGAGATTGCAAAGATCAGGGGCAGGTATCGGTTACCAATCCGAACGGGCCGATGCCCTGGGCGTCATTCAACACCAATGCCGGTTACGGGATCGGCACGAAGCCGGCAACGCGGGGTGAACGGCTCGTTCGCAATCGGTACGGGGCGCTGGTCAATCGTGTCCCGCGCCAGCCTGAGCGTGGCCGCTCCAAGTACATGCCGCACATCGGCAAGAAGCAACGCGCCAAGGCTACGGCCTGAAACCCCAACCAAGGGAGAGGAATAAATGACCACGAAGGACTTTCATGAGGAAAGCTACAAGACCGGCATTTGGGTCGGACGCATGCTTGGCGCCTTAGCCCATGGATGCGCGTCCATGACCGGAACATGGCCGAAGGAGGCTATGCCGGAACATCGTGAAGAGTTGGAGGCGCTCGCAGCGCTGAGAGGTCTGGCCGTCACATGGGATGACCGCTTCGTAACCGTCGAAGAACGCCAGGCTCCGAAGCTGGAGGTGGTGAAATGACCACGAAGGCAAAGACCGCACCGAAGCCCGCCGCTGTCATCTCTGCTGAGAAGAAGGCATCCCTGCCCAAGCGCCAGGTTGTCCAGCACACCAAGCTCCTGCAGGCCAATCTTCTTGTCGAGCAATCGGCAAAGAACGACGCGCTCGCGTCTGTTGATCGTGACCTAGCTCATGCCGCTGGCAGTCGTGACGAAGCGCGGGAAGCGGCGGAGCGCGCCTTTCAGATGGCATGCGCTCTAGCAGATCAGACATTCGAGGCCATCCGGGGCGAACTGGACGCCGAGCGGAGCGACATTATCCGAAGCCTAGAGGGCATCGACGCCGCCCTTGACGCAATCCGTGATCGCCCGGCCGAGACGCCCAATGTCGTCGCCATGGCGGCTGAATAACCCCCAACATCAAGGAGGCAGAGAGAATGGCATTCAACGTTGATGCGAACCTGTTCCGGGTTGCGGCCATGTTCAAGGCTGGTGGCGGTGCAATCCGATACTTTTTGAATGGCGTGAATATCGAGGCCCACCCGGCTGGCGGTGTTTTGTTGGTGGCAACGGACGGGAGGGCAGTAGATGGCTTCCGGACGAGTGCTCGCCGCTCCCGGTGGACACTCGATGAGTGCTCACTGGGTGGTAAGGTCACTGGAAGGAGACTTGCAGAGCGTGGGCAGGAGTTCCCTTCTTCTCTCTGTGTCGCTAGACTAGTAGCTCCCTTCTATGAAGTAGCGTTTTAGCGGAATGAACCACTGTGTCTCTCTCTGTCGTCTCCCTCCCTTTTTATATGGGGTTGTCTTAGAGTGGAGGCCTCGTCCCTTAGCAAGGAAGGACCTCTATAGTAGAGCAATTTTTCTCCGCTACGATGGCGGGAATTGCCCGTTGGAGGGTGATTTCCCCGACGCTGGCCGGTCCCAGGGTGAGTCTTATGGCGCTCATAGAGCGTCCTCGCCCGTTACGGGGTCAGGGCCGAAGTCGTGGGGAGTAACGGTCAGTCGTCGGAGGATACCCTGGCGGTAACTGTGCGTGGGCCGCGCTGTAGAATCTGAGGCCTTTCCTGGGTTGGGCCTTCTTTTAATGGGTCGAGCGTGCGTACCTACTCCCTTAGGAGGTTTGTTGTGCTTGTTCTTTTGTGGGCCTAGCGTCATTGGGCCGCTCCTGGGCCAAGTCGATTTTACCCTCCTCACTTCCCCCCCTACTCTCAGTCACCGAGCACTCAGTGGGGGGCTGTGAGTAGGTCAGTTGAGAGTGTTCCTCATCTTTCGAGGTCTAATGCCGAGCTCCTCATGTTGCGAGTGTTAGAGGCGTTGGGATTGGATTGGCGCGCAAGGCTCTTTTGGGGGCGGTGGAGGCCGTGCCGGTAATGATGACCCGCGTCCTGTCACGTTCTGGGAGTGCAGGTCTTGAACGGTTGCCTGGCAGGCATGGCAGGCACCTTTTCACCTACTCCGGGAGGAGTGGCACAACCGGTCATGGACGGTTATAAGGGTGACCGCGTGGTCTCTCCGTAGTCCCATCCACGTCTGGCTGGTCACCGAGATCCTCCGTAGGCAGCTTCTTCCTTTGCTTGGTGAGGATTCTTTTCTTCCTTGCGTTCTTTTCGTAAACTCTGTGAAAACCCAATTTTTTGAGTTTGAAACTTTACCAAAATGCCCCCTCTTCTATTCTAATTATGTGAGGATGTTTTTAGACCATTCTTGGAGGGGTATTCAAGTCTTTTAGCCCCTCTCCTTGCTATATATACTCTTGTTGTGAATTTGGGGCTTTTCATCTAAGGGTTTTGGTTTTTCTTATGCAGGAAAAAGAAAGAGGAGAAGAAGAATGTGGAATACTTCCTCACCCCTTCCTCACCTGATTTCTACCCAAAAGATCAAGGATCCAAGTGCGGAAAGTCGATCTGCGCCATCTATTGAAGCCGGAGAGCCGTCATCCAAAACGAGGCTCAAGGTTTCAAGAGTGAAGTGTTGAATCCGAGTTCCCATACTTCAAAATTCAAGGGATGGATGTGCAACAAGCTTATCATTTTGAGGAGGAGATTCTTTACCATTCCCTTTTTGTTTTTGTAGTAGTTCATCTCTAGAGTTCATATTTCTGGTGGTCAAAGTTGTATATCCTCTTGATATTTCTGCTACACTACTTGTGTTTTGTGTGTTCGCTATGAAAGTGCAGCGGTGTGTGATTTTGTGCTACGAGCTCTGCAGTGTATGGTAAGGAGACATCGTCTCTGCTAGTTGTTGGAGATTTCTATCTCCGTTGCTCTTATAATAGAGTGTGAATCCTCAACAAAGTGGTGAGGGGTGGACGTAGGTGGACGTTTTGGTCTGATCGAACCACCTTAAATCCTGCGTCTTCTGTGGTTGTTTGCTTGAAGCTTTGTGGATCATTTGTGAATCGTGTGAGAATGGTGAGTTTGAGAGAATTGCCTTCATGCAATTTCATTAATCTTGCACTTACTTGAAATTATTTCGAGTTACTTCTGGTTAGTTGTGATTTGGGGGCAAACAATTCAACCCCCCCTTCTTGTTTACCTTTAGTCTGGGCCAACAATAAGCCCATATTGCCTATGGCAATTGTCAAGAAAAGTTCTCTTGCATTGGTGACAGTTTCTTCTCAAGCGAGACCGGTGGGTCGAAGCCCATTAAGAAACCTTCGAGCTTTCATCTTCTCAGTTCCCACAAGACATGGTGCATACTAGGACAACCTTGAGAATTGGGCCTCGTATTCGGCCACCGATAAAGTCCTTTGTTTCAACGCGGCAAACTCCATAGCCTTCTTCTCCTGGATACGATCTGAAAAGTATTTGTTGTTGAAATAATGAACAAATTCACCCCATGTAACTTGTTCTTAGGGTAAAGTAGCTTCTACTGACTCCCACCAGAATCGGGCATCCCGATCAAGTTGAATAGTCGCTAACAATACTTTCTCTTCATCCGTGCATTGCATTACACAAAATATCCTTTCTATTTTTCGTATCTAGTTTTCAGTGTCGTAGGGGTTGGACAAGCCAGCGAACCATAGTGGGTTCATATTGCGGAAACTCTGATGTAGATCAGCAGCTCCGTGTTGCATTCCCCCTTGCGCCACTTGCTGTAGTGCCTGACTAAGGCCTTGCATGGTGCATTACATGTCACACCATTGAGCACGTTCAGCGGCCATGATCCTACAATTTTTTAAATAACTAAATTAGTATAGTCTTTAACCAAGGGTGTTGTCTCCCTAATTTGACTTAACCTGTGGTTCTATCCATCTCACCGGTGTGTGGAAAGAAACCTATCCTTGTACTTGGGTAACCTAGGAATTGAAATACCTAGGCTTTGATACCATAAAAACTATCACGTCCCGAGCGTGGAAGGAACCCGGGGAGTGCGTGATGAGTTTATATCGATCATGTCAATCAGAGCAAGAGGTAATTTGACATATAAGATAGAGAGCACAATAGACAAGAAATAACCAAGTCCATTTATTCATTTAAAATGAGGATTACATAACCTTTCACACCAAGTAAAAGATGTTCAACTCACGAGACTCAATAAAAGGAAAATACAGTGATAGACTCAAGAAAATATAAAAGACACGTCTAGATAAATAATCTTGACACTCGGAATGGCTCTATGCTCTTCACTCGTTCCCTTCCCCATCCGAATGTTCCTCGTCATGTGTACTTCTTCTGGTTCATAAAGACACCATCGTCTAGTTACTTTATTTGCAGTCCCAAGAAGAAGTTCAATTCGCCCATCAAGCTCATCTCGAATTCTCGGTGCATAAGTTGGGCAAAATTATCATTCATTTTAAGGTCCGTGGCTCCAAAAATTATATCGTCTACATAAACTTACACAAGTAAAGCATGATCATCACAAGTCTTAGTAAACAACGTTTGGTCTATGTTATCTCGTTTGAAGCCATTATTAATCAAAAATGAACTTAAACGATCATACCATGCTCGGGGAGCTTGTTTTAACCCATACAGTGTCTTGTCCAATTCGTAGACGTGGTCTAGAAATTTTTCATCCTTGAATCCTGGTGATTGCTCCACGTATACTTCTTCCTTTATGACTCCGTTGAGGAAGGCACTCTTAATGTCCATTTGAAAAAGCTTGATGTTCCTATGACATGCATAAGTAAGAAGAATTCTTACCGCCTCTAATCTTGCCACAGGAGCGAAAGATTCATCAAAATCAATACCAAATTCTTGGGAGTAGCCTTTGGCTACCAATCTTACCTTATTCCTCACAACCACCCTGTCTTCACTAAGTTTGTTTCGAAAAATTCACTTAGTTCTGATTATGGGATGATCATCAGGCCGGGGCACGAGGAACCACACCCGATTCCTTTGGAATTGGTGCAGTTCTTCTTGTATGGCGAGAACCCAAGAAATATCATTAAGCGTACTATCTAAAGATTTAGGCTCAATACTGGAAAGTAGAGCTAAATTATCTTGAATTTCAACTTCCCTAAATGAAGCCCGTGTTCGCACTCCATCATCTAGACCTCCGATTACATTCTCCAACGGATGGTCCTTATGCGTAGTCCATTGGTGTGGAAGAGTCGGATGTACTTGCTCTTCTTGTTGCTCTTGCTCCTTTTCTTTTTCTTGATCTTCTGCCTCACCTTATTTGCTCGATTCTCCTTTCTCAACTTCACTCTCACCTGTAACCAGAAAATGATCATCATCATTTAACTTTCTCAATCACTTTCCTGCGAGAGTCCTCTTCCAAAACCTGCGTCCTGCTCCCCCAAGGACCGCACCCCCGGCCACCCCTCAATCCCCACACCATGGCTGCGGCGCAGGCGGTCAAATCCCTCGACACATCCTCCGGCCGTAGGCGCTTCGTGGTGAGTATCTCTCCCAATTCCAAACTCGTTCCTGGAGGGTTGCCCGTGTTCTTGCGGCGGAGGTGTTGGGATGGGATTCCTCCCGAAACCATACTAATCTTGCCTCCGTTTTCCTCCTCCCCGTTTGTGCTCTGCAGTTCAAGTCGTTCTCGCAGAGAGTGAGCGAGATCGAGATCGACGTCTTCCGCAGCCTCGACCCCGTGAAGGCGGAGCCGTCCGAGGGGTCCTCCTTCTTCCGGGATTGCCTCCTGGAATGGCGGGTGCGGTTCCGCTTCGTTCTTGCTGGCTTTGCCGGACGAATTGTACCTTGAATTTTGTGGCTGCGACTAATTTTGGGGTGCTTGGGGGGGGCCTGGTTTGTGTGCGTCCAGGAGCTCAACACGGCGGAGGACTTCATTTCCTTCTACGAAGAGATGATGCCGCTCGTGCAGACGTTGCCGCAGATTTTGCTGCACAAGGAAAGGATTTTCTTGGAGTTGCTGCGCAGAGTGAATATGGGGGCGAAGCTGTCACTTGAACCGACACTCAGGTCAGTCTGTTTGTGTCGAGGTGCTTAAAATACTTTATTTGTTGCATTCTTTGGAGATTGAAAAAGAGTGCTCTTGCGGAGATGCCTACTCGATTGGCTTCTATTAGGCCAATCCCACAGTTTTTTAATGCCGAAACGGCGATATATGTGTGTCCATGTGCTCGGGAGAGGAATGCCTTGTCTAAACTTTTAGCTGATGCTAGTTGATCCTTAATTGTGACCATAAAACACGTCTGTAATTTCAATGATAATTGCTTCATAGGACAAGAGCATGCATTTTGGTGAGACCAAAGTTATTATTCCTCCTCTCGAGTGCAACAAAATTGCGGACAATTTTTTCAGTGTATTGCACGGCCATACATCACAACTAAAACATTCCGGGAGTGCCAACACTTATATGAATGGCCGCGACTCTGAGAAGAATCCCTTTATATTTAAAATGGCGCGGCAAGGCCTTAAACCGGTGCACCTTAATCCGGCGCGCCCCCTTGCTTTTGTTAATACGGCACCCCCCTTTTGCTTAGCATACTCGGCGCGCTCCCTTTTGAAGGGCCATCCCCCTTTATGCTCTAATACAGTGCCCCCTTTGCTTTGGTTAAAACGGCACGCCCCCTTTGCTTTGATGCTCTAAAACGGCGCGCCCATTTGCCCATTATAAAAGCCATTTCTTTTAAATACTTAACTCGGCGTGCTCATTTTGAACGCAAAGAAAAGGGTATTCCGACGCGGTCACTATTCTCCCGCGTCGGATTAGGTGATGCAAACAAGCTATTCTCCGAAGTGGTTCTCTGGCGTGCAATTGAGCCATCCCGTCATCAATGCGGTCCCCTATTTCCTGCGAACGGCACGTCGACGGATTGCTTTAAAGGGTTAATGCTCTATTTCGATCAGGCGGGCAACCAAACATATCCCTTTAATGGAAGTTCTTGAGCCTCGCACCGCCGAGCGACCATTCTGTTGGCCAGCCTCCCATGCTCCCGCAAGTGATGGCTACAATGATGTGGCAAATGAAGAAGGGCGACAGCAAATCGGCACGGCGTGGGAATACTTCAGGCGCACTCATCTTTGAATGAAAGAACCTAAATATTTCCCATCGGGGAGATATATATACCAGGTAGTGAAACAAAGAAGAGAGAGGCTCTCGACTGTGTATAGGCAAAGAGAATAGAAGAGAGGGGAGAGAGCTTCTGAGTGAAGGGGAGCCCGCCTGAAGAGTGCATCAAGCTACATCGCGCCGGAGAGGTGAAGAAAAGGAGAGGGGAGTGAGTGTGAGAGGTGAGTCGAGGGGGGGGAGTCCCTGTTCTTTCTTTTCCCTTCCCGTCAGTGCCTTCTTCCTCCCCCTTTGCAATGTATTCCATATCCATCTTGGGATGAAATCTTTGTCTGAAGACCACCATCACGTATAACAAGAGCCTCCCATCGGGCGTTGCCCGGCTTTCTGCTAATGTCATTTGATTGAGCAAGGGCCCGTGCACTCAAGCATGCATTAATGCGGCATGAATGCTTAGACTAAAGCATGATGATGAAGCTATGGAATCAGCTGATTCAGGCTTAGATAAACCAATTCATTCAATTCATTGATTACAGAGTCTATTTGATTTTATTATTAGCATTGAAAATCACCCTGGGGGTGAGGAGAGGACTGAAACGGTGTGACGATGCAAATTGGAACAAAATCAGTGTAGCACGCATAGGAAAAGGCTTTAAAATGCCGCGGGAACTATAGGTAAAGGCTAAAACAACGCCACGGTCGCGTAGGTAAAAGGGGGGTTCGTTATAATGGCGCACTACCCATTGGGCATGCCGTAATAAGGCATGCCGTATTAGGGAGTGCCGGTTGCCAACGACGCCAGCTAAGTCCATTTTCATGAAAAGCAAGATTTTATTTGTTTATTTTTAAACTTATTGAAATATTTTGGAGGATTTTGAAAGTTGATTGAGTCAATTATTCATCGGATCGGCCCCGGGCCATCTAGAAGTCAAGTCATAGGCTCACGCGAGGTTCGTACTCGAGCGCGGCGACTGTTCCAAATCGAGCCAGTTTATTAAGTCAGCTTATTAAATGATTCATTTAACTTACTTGAGCTGAAATTTTGGCAGTATCTCTCCATACTGGAGGATTGTCGGGGAGAAGTGGGGAGTACTCACGTGATGAAGTAACCCTTAAGAGCCGGGTGGCACAACGACTGTCGGCAGAACCCAGACGGATAGAAAAAATCCCGAGGTCTAGCCTACTAGGGGCACCATGTCCGTGGGTGGAGGGTAGACAGGTAATGCGACTCATGATGGGAGCAAAAATCCCAAGGGCTAGCCTGAGAGGGGCACGCGACCCGAGTCAGTATCGCGTCTAAATCGGGACGATCGATGGAGAAGGAAACCCCGAGGACTAGCCTACGAGGGGCAGGCATCTCATGGCCACCACAAGGCCTGTACGAGGACCGTGGATTTAGAGTTGTGTCGGGATTAACGCATTACTGTACACTCATTAGCCTTCGGGCGACTCATCACTAATAGATAAGCTCCTGTAGACAGTGAGATTAGATTGAGATATTGGCAGATGTTCCCCTTTCCCAGGGCATTTTAAGGAGATCAATGTCCATGATCGAGTCCCAAAATATTGATTTATGAATAGAAGAGATAGAACTCACGGCTCGGGATGCATTTTGTTAAACGGCGAGTTAAAACTTATAGAACCCATATGCTGGAAACTACAGAGTGATATACTTGCCATTCACCTAGAGAGATTATAGGCTCCGACGCAAGCTTGCACAAATGGGATTTGCTCGTCATGGGGTGAAAATTTATGCTCTGCAGACGGCGACCTCGACTTCCTCCAAACAATCAAGTGGTGCGAAGAGGGAAGTGGGGTATCTACTTCAGATTAGGATGGTCGGGGATACATACACAGGTACACCCCCAATTGCAAGCCTAGGGGATAGAGGGAAGGAGTAGCGCGGACATGACATTAAAGAGGAAGTCCCTAGGGAAGGGGTCGTCTCTGTAGCCTATGTAGCTCTAGGGCGTGTTTAGCGGCGGAGGAACCAGATTCGGAGACCATATACGCAGGGGAAGTAAACGGAAAAGAAATGGGAGAGAAAGATGCCATTCACCAACCCACATATCACCCCCCTTTGAACAACGAACCAACATACAAACTACGTATCTGACGCCGGCGTTGTCACACGGTGCCGTCTTAGTGGTAAGGAAGGCATTCATGACATAAGCAGGGACGAAGGGGATAGCAGGAAGAAGAAGGAGATGGAACATCAGATAGTCAAGTTGCCCAAGCATCCATATATTTTCATTCATTCCATGTGCAAGAAACGCATACAAGATTCACCAACTTCGGCACTGGCGTTGTCACACGGCGCCAACGTTGTTGCACGGCGTCGTCACATTGTTTGCAGAGGGACTTGCAGGAGAAGAGAAAACCAGAGAGGGTGGGGGAGTAGGCTCGTATCATTGCCTCTCCCTCTCCCCATTTACATCACAGTCGGAGAGTAAAACGAAGGAGGGAAAATCAATGAGTATACACCATGGCGACCCACCTAGGAGTGACAGAAACAGGGATCTTCCTCTCTGGCATCGGGAACTTCGACAGAACGGAGGGCGGACACCAGAGACCCTCGGACAGGAGGCTTCTTCTCCTTCACGAAACCCTCAGAATCCTTAACTCTGATTGGTCACTACCCTTCTCTTCTTCTCTTCTGATTGCTCTCTCTGTTGTTGTATTTTCTCTCTTTTTTTGTATTCTTTTTTTTAGTTGGTCGAACAAGTGGTGCTTATATAGCACGAAGCTTAATCCGGCATCGCGGAGGGCGCGCCGGGGATGATGGCGCCGTGGAAGCGGCCTCCCATCTTCATCTTTACGCGTCGGTATTACTGGCGCCATTTAAGGGGCGCGCCGGTGAAGTGGGGCACCGTATTAGTCTCGTTCGGTTGTCGAGGGCTAGTCGGTGGGTCTAGGGATGGTTCGGGAGGCCACCATTGACTCTTCCTCTCACCAGAGTCTTTGTAAAACCTTGACGGGGAGTTGACAAAGCTCTCGGCAAGGCGTATGGCCTTAATCCAAACTTCGTATGAGTTTGGCTCGAGCACGTGGATTTTTCGCTGACACGGCCTTTGGCACTTATGATTTGTGCTTCCGGCTCGGCCTTATTCATGCTCAAAGCTCCCTTGCAGGGTGACATAACACCCGAGGTGATTCCGCCTCGACTGGGCATTGACTTGGCCGCTGACGGACCCAATAGAGTGAGAAGCCAAACCCATGTCGGGTGGTCAGGGTCTTCCGTTGACAGAGCCTTCGGTTCCTTGTCATGAAGGGCCGATGGCATTCTTCCTCTTCAGAAGAATCTTCATTCAGGTGGTGAGCCACCAGGTAGACCGTCGTCCTTGGCCGGGCGATGGGTAGGGTATGCGGCATGATGGAGTCGATGCCGGATCATTAGGAAGGCTTGGTCGCGCTGCCAGTTGGTTGTAGATTCATCTCGATTCTCCTGAGGTGAAGTCCCTGGTGTTCATTCCAGGTGACTTGAGGCTCTGGCAGCTTGAGAAGGCTTCCTTTCTCTCTCCTCTCCTGCACTCGGGCGGTGGTCGGAGTAGCAAGGGGGGGCACCAAGCTCCTTCTCTTCTTCTCTTTTTCTTCTGGGCGTCTCCCTCTGCCTGTGTGTGTGTCTTCTTCGCCGGAGAAAGGGGGCTTTTATACCCCCAGTGGTGGGAGCCTTCGAGCACGAACGGCGGTGGCAGGAACGTGACTGGCATTAATGGGGATTTAATTTTCCCCGTCCTCTGTGGCAGGAGGTAGCTTGCATGCCATTGTCTCCAGGTGACACCTCGGATAGCCCACTGCGCGCCAAGGATCTCTAGGGCGTTGGCATAAGATCTCATCTTCCGGACGCACTGGGTAAGGGAGTTCAGGGCGTGTCGCTGAGGAGCCAACAGGCTGTGCCGCTGGAAGACTGGAAAAGTGTGCCACTGAGGGGCTGGCAAAGTGCGCTGCTGGAGCTTCAAGGGGGTGTGCCGCTGAAGGCCCAGCAGGGTGTACCAGGGTGCGACAGGATGGGTGTGCCACTGAATGGACATGGGAGTGTGCCGCTGAAGGGGCAGGGGAGTGTACCGCTGAATGGGTAGGGGAGTGTGCCGCTGGAGGAGGACACTTCAGGGGCTTCCTTTCCTTCTCTTCTTCTCTTCATTTTTCTCTTCTCTTTTCTCTTGTTCTTTATTCCCCTGCACGTAAACAAGGGGTGAAAATTTTTTAGTGTCCACAAATGCCCCCCACCCATGGGTAGCGCGGGCGAAGGATGAGGCAAGCGGTGCACGTGGGTGCACTTGTCCTCACATGCAAGTAATTAGATAGCTGTCAGCTGGAATGCCGATGATTAGAAAGCTGTCGGCTTAAGAGCTGATGGTTGAAAAGTTATTGGCATGGGAACCAATATTGGATAGCTGTCGACCCGGAGATCGATGGTTGAAGAGCTGTCGACTCAAGGGCCGATGGTTGGAAAGCTGTTGGCATGGGAGCCAATAGTTGGATAGCTGTCGGCCCGGAGGCCGATGATCGAGGTCGAGAAACCGGGCCACACGGGTCATTTTGAAGATTTTTGTTGTCATCCTTCAGGGAGCTTACTTCTTCAAGCTGATTTTTCAATTCTTCATTTTCTTTTCTCAACCAGTTTTATTCCTCAACCATGTTATTCAATTTTTTCTTCAACATTTTGTAATCCTTTGCTTGACAATTAAACTTATCTAGTAAGTCAGCATAAGCATCCTCCCAATCATCTAAAGTGTATTTTTCAAAAGGATTACTTACCTAAGTGTCTGTGTCGGCCATCAGACACAGTCTTTCCTCTTCCTCTTTAGAAGAGCTTTCTTCAACATCTTCCTCCACATCAATCCATGTGCAGACCATAGCTTTGGGTTTCTTCTTCTGCACCTTGGTGTTCTTCTTCAGAAGATCGGGGCAGTCACTCTTCATATGACTGGGCCTGTGATAATGAAAACAAGTAGGCTTGTCAACAGTCTTGAATTTGTCAGATTTGGAGTTAAAATTCTTACCAGGCAATTGTGACCTTCTTTTTCTAAATGTCTTGCCCATGGATCTCAAGAATTGTTGGAACCTACGAGTCAGCATGGCTTGCTACTCTGAGTCAAGATCAGAGAAGCTGTCACATTCCTCTCTACTTTCACTATCACTACTCCGGGACACTTTAAGAGCAATGTTTTTGCCCTTCTTGTGATTTTATTCAACATTTCTTTTCAAATTTAATTCATACGTCATTAGGGATGCAATCAACTCTGTGACTGTCATCTTTGACAAATCCCTAGATTCCTCTATGACTGCGGCCTTAGTGTGCCACGTTGGAGTCAATGACCTGAGAATTTTTCTAATGAGATCCACTTCTAGGATCTGTTTCCCTAGACCCTTGAGGCTGTTCGTGATCAACGATAGTCTAGCATACATCTCAGTAATTGTCTCCTTAGAATTCATCTTAAACAATTGATACTCAGAGGTTAGCATGTGTACCTTTGTAACCTTGACTTGGGATGTACCTTCATACATAAGCTCTAGTTCATCCCACATTTTCTTTGCTGTCTTGCAAGCTGATATCCTAGCATAGTTGAAATGATGGTGCACACCTCATCTAGATTTTCCTCTTGTGGGATAATCTTTTGAATGGTTTTCATAGGACACACATTAATCGATGCACCCGTGTCAATCAAGGTGGTGTCAACCTTGACCCCATTGAGGATAACTGTGAGGCATAACAGGAGTGACCTGCTCTCGGGTGGAGCGAGATCTTTATCAGAAAAGGGTATGGAGGGACCCTGAGTGACTAGGATGGCATCAGTCACGCCACTAGACGGGAGATCCTCATTGACCGTGATCTATTGCAGGAACTATAGTAGAGTGGATTGATGGGAAGGGGACCTTTTGATGAGTTCCAGAATGAAAATTTTAGCTAGCATCCTATCCAAGTGTTGAAGGATATCATGCTCTGCTGGGGGCGCTTGGGAAGTAACCCCTTCTTCGGGCTAGGATTGCCTTTGAGACGGGGGAATGATGCGATTACAGAGAGTGGCATTGATGGTGGCTTCCTACGGAACCTCCAACTCCAGAGGTTTTGGACGAATCAATTGCAAAGAAGGGGACCCGAATATGAATGATAGAGATTCTTCAGTGGGAGCACTAGGAGCAGGAGGAGAGGCCAGCTTAGGTTGGGGAGGTTTTAACAAAACCAGTGGACTCTCTTGTTCTGTCCAAATGTCCTTAGGGATGGCTGACTCTTGAAATGGAGATCGTGGGGGTGTAATCAAGGTGAGAAGACCTTAATGAGATGTCGATGATTAGGCAGGAGGTGGGACTAGCATCCAGGGTTGGGACTCTTGAGTGAACATGTTGACATCGGCCCATGGCTCTTTGACTTCTACCACAAATTATTCATGACATTCGGGAAAGCCATCTATGCCCCACATTTGGGTTCTCTTAAGAACATGTGGCTCTAACCCGAACACAGTGTTCACCCTTTCATGCTGCCATGAAGTTGAGGGGTCCTTGTTCGACTGATGAGTAGGCAAAGGGTTTTAGACAATGCCCAATGCCCAAATCCCGATTGGGCTTCTTAAGGTTAGCAATAGCAAGCTTAACCTTCATGGTTTTATTGCATTCAAATTTATCATTCATATTCCTAAAGCTTTCGATTTCCTTTCTTAGTTCCTTTAGCATTTCAGACTTGTCAATATTCAGAATAGCTTTCCCTTTTTCCAGAAGAAGTAATTTTTTAGATATGATGGTATTCAACATTTTCAGCTTCTCATTATCTCTTTCTATTTGTTGAAGTTCTGAAATTTATCTAGTAAGGATTAATTTTCAGATCTGATATTTGCAATCATTTCTTTGAGTTCTTCATCATCAAGCATGTGGGACTCAACTAATCTTTCAAGCTTGGAGCATCTTCCACATGAAGAATTATCATGCTTCTTTTTCAATCTTTGTTTTCAGATTTTATAGTTTTATATTTTTCAAACAGTTCATCATAAGCAATCACAAGTTCATCATAGCTAATCTCATCCTCATCATCAGAATCGGAGTCAGGATTTACCTCAAAGGTTTCGTTACTTTGCCTATCACTGTTGCTTGCCACGAGGCACTCACTATTTTGATTTTCTTCTTGGGTTTCGCTTAGCCCATCTCAAATTTCTTTGGCAGATCTACAATCAGAAATAAATGAAAATTTGTTAATGCATATTGTAGCTTTAAGAGCATTCAAAACATAAACATTGTCAGAGTTCATTTTTCTATGCTCATCGGTCCATCTTAACTCATTTTTGGGCAAAACATGTGGACCATGAGTGATTAGTCTCATAAGCTTCAGATCAACATTAGAAATCCAAACACAAAATTTTTCGAGCCATGAAGCGTAATCAAAACCATCAAAGATAGGAACTAAATTCACACTAGCCATCATAAAATGATCTTTTCTCCTAGACTGTGGGGTCCGTTGAATAAAAATTAGAGACTGGACTCTGATACCAATTGTCGGCCCAGAGAGATGACAGACAAGAAGGGGGGTTGAATTGTCCCCTTGTTAAGATGACGAATTTTAAAAACTTTCCTTACTAAACACAATGGAATGAAAATTAACAGCGTTAATTAACTTAAACTAGCGTGAGATTCGAAATCTCTATTCACACAGAAATCTGAAAAATGAAAGGGATGCAATCTCAATGATCCTATGCATACATCTATCTATAGATTGAGATCACGACAGTCACACGATGCACAAGAGATTTTTAGGTGGTTCGATCTCTATCCAGAGATCTACGTCCACCCTACACTCCAACAAGAGTGTGGCTTCCGCAGATACACAACTTAAACAGCTGGGCCTCACAGCTTCCCTACAACCGCTGATTCACAGCTTCAACCACTGGGCATTACAGCTTAAGCCATATGTTGACTAACAGCTTGCGCTGGGCCTTACAGCTTAAGCCATCCGCTGATTCACAACTTCTAACAAAGGTTTAAGAAAACAAAGAAAACTGAGTTATGCTAGCGATAGAAAGCTAGAGATGAAAGCATGAAAACTGTAGCTCACTTGGAGCAAAGTGGTAAGGATCTGATCCAAGACCACTATAAGACTGTAGGGTATCCTGACCAAGATCCCTCTTCTTCTTCTTCTTCTTCCTTCTCTTTAAGAGCTGTTGCAATCTTGACCTCTCATAGCTTCACGATGACTCTCCATACCGATACTCTGTTCTGCTCCCAAATCTACTCAGCTTTCTCTCACGGTAGCTCTCCCTCTCTTTTAACAATCTCTACTCTCTCAGAACTTCTCTGTCTTTAGTCTTCTATCTTGTGTGAATGATGCTCCTCTCTATATGTTTTAATCTTGGGCGATCTACCTCCTTTTATAAGCCAAAGGTGATGGGCGCATGGAAATCACATTTCCCACCCAAACCTTCATGCAGATTTGATCCTCTTCTTTCCACGTGTCATAATCATAGCGCTTTTACTTCCCACGTGATAGGATCACTTGTTCTGAGCCTTGCCTTGGAACGCATGCCATTAACCTGGTACTCTAAGTTCGTCATGGGTTAAGTTCTCAGGTTGCACATAAGATGCTCGAACATTGGCAATCCTCACATACAAAGCTAAGTCCCCGCAATGAGAAATTTGTTAGTCAATACTATATGGTCAAAGTCAAAGTTTCTACCCGATATAATAAGCTCCAAAGTGAGGAGAAAGAATCATCCTATCTTGTTTCCATGTCAAGCTTTAAGTCTCTTTTTACTCTAGATTAGTTTTTGTTCTCTGACCAACTGCTAAGAAAGCCATTTGGCATCTGCACCATCCTTATTCATTTAATGATCGAAATGATGGGTTTGTGAGCTAAGATTGCCGACTGAATGCATCCACTTCTCCTGCTTCACAGTATGTGATACGTTGATGTGGAGCTTTGTCCCTTCAATGCAACTCTGTAGTTTGTTATTGTATGCTGGTTCTAATGTTCTATAGGTTTTAGGTGTGGATTCTTCCCTGGACATGTGTTGGACTTTGAACAGTTGCTTTATTGCTCTCATGAGTGTTGTAGACCTAATGCACATGGATCTAATACTTGCATCTACATAGAAATGTGCAATGACCTTGCATGGATAAGGGGGTGTAGCCAGTTAAGGCATTGTGCCGAGCGGCTTTCGTTCATGTGTTCATGCATGTATGAGGCTAGTGCAAGCATGGAGGGATATTTTCCCCTGTAGTCTAGCCGGGCAAGACAATGGTAGAATGCCTCCCTACCAAAGACATGCACCAGCAAAGAAAATAGAGGGGCAGTGGCTTAGGCTTACCTGTTCCGGCAAAAGAAACTTAAAAGAGAGGAGGGGCCAATGGTCCTCTTTGATGCTGCACTGGCTAAAGGACAACAAGAAGAAGCAGGCACAGCAGCAACCCTTTGCACCTGCACCAACATGTGCAGCAAGTAAGAAAAGGGGCCTGCGCCAAAGGAGAAGCAGAACAAAGGGAAAAGCAGGATTGCAGCAGCAGTGCACCTCTGCCCTGCACCAAGAAGAAAAGAAAAAGAGAACAAGAACAAGAGCCATGGCCCCCCTGTTCTTCTCCGGCGATAGAAGGAGAGGAGAGAAGATTTTCTCTTACTTCCCCCCTCTCTCTGCTCCCAATGGGAACCCACCTGGTGAGGGTTGGGGAACCTTGCGAGTTTCACCCCACCCTCCACTACGTTCTTTCTCTCGAATCTCTCTCTCTCCCTCACACGTTCTCTCTCCTCTCTCCCCCTTTCACTCGGTTCACGGTCCAAACGGACCCCGATCGACATGTGGGAGGTGCCAACGGGACGGGCTCGACGTGAGGATCATGCCGGTACCCTTCATCCCTCGGATCGTGGAGCGTGGAGACACGTGCGAGTGGAAGGACGGTGTGGCCTCCGTCGCCCGATCTTCGTGGTCTTCGCCGCGCAAGAGGTAGGGGAACACACTCCTCGTCTCGCCAGGAGCCCATTGATGCCACATGCGTCGCCATCCGTCACCATCTTCATCATTTTTCATACAAAACTCTATTTTGGGTGATTTTGGGCTAATTTCTCATTTTGTATTCCTCTCTCGATTTCTGGTCCAGACGGTCACTGATCGGAGCGAGGAAGGTACTGTTGGATTAGTCACGTCGCGAGGATTGCATTGACGCCAGTCTTCCCTCGATCCACAGAGCGTGGAGCCGAGTCGGGCCGGGAGGCATCGCGTTGCCCTGTCGCCAGATCGACATCGAATCGTCAGTTTCGTCGTAGTCCAGGTAGGGGGATGGATGCCTTACCTCGTTAGGACACCGCCGGTACCACATGCACCGTGGTTCAACGCCCTTTACCTCATTTTTCGTGCATGTTCCCATTCAGTTCATTTTTAGTCTTTAATGCTTGAAATTATCTCCATGGGCATCGTATTTTAATTTTGGTGGCATGCGTAGGTTTAGAATGTTGGTATGGCATCGTAGGATAGTTTAGAATCGTGTTTCCCCGCGTCCCCCGTCGATTTCGGTCGATCGGGAGGGGGTTTTGGTTCCAAACTCCAGAGTCTCAAAACCCAGGTGACATAACGCGCCTGCCCCGGTGCGTTATAGTCATTTGGCACGCCTGCATAGGTGCGTTATATCCCATTGTGACGGACCCCTCTAGGTCCGTTATCGTTGTTTAATGTCACAGTATGGGTGCATTATGTCATGCATGAACTATGAGTTTTCTATGGATTTTCAAGTTTGGGTCAACTCCTCGACAAACTCCACTAACCCTTCAGGGGCCTCATCAGCCTCTTGGGTGGCATCCCCAGTTCTTGGTAGTGATAATCTGATATTATCAGGTTATCGGTACCCGGAGCTCTGGGTCGTTACAGTTGGTATCAGAGCTGTGTTGAGGACTCGTATAAGGAATTGACATTCATAGCGTTAGTCCAGAGCAAGTCCACTTGAGTCGTCTACTACTTGCTTTGGGTGTTTTTCGTGATTATTGATGTGATTTTCATCGGTATGTTCTTTTTTAGGTTTTGATGGCGCATCGTCAGAAGGCGCGTGTTTCCAGGGAGGGAAGTGGTACTTCTCTTTTAGTGGTTGTCATGATGGTTTATGCATTTGTGCCAGGTCAAGTTCCAACGGTTCCCTCCCCTATTGTGGAAGGCTTGTCGGGTGTTCAGAGTGGAACGCAAAGTGAAGCCTTGCTGCCTCATTTGCCGTCTGGAGTAGGGCAGGTGATATCTCAAGTGTGCGCCCAGGTTGAGCCCACTCAGCCAGGTGTGTAGCATCACCTTATCCCTCAACCGATTGGGTAGTTGCAACAGGTTTATCTGCCGAGCGTCCCCAGAGTTCCTTCTGTTGTTCCCGCTACCGATGGTGCTTCTTCCTCTAAGTCCAAAGGCAAAAGGTTCAGGGAATTCAAGAATAAGAGGCGTGTGAAGCGGCGTGCCCAACAGTCTTCTGTCAGTGTTGTTCCATCATTAGTCCCGTCTTCTCAGAAGCCTTAGGGACCTACTATCCGTCAACCGAGATCGTGTGCGAGGTGTAGTTGTAGCCACCCTGGTAGGCCATGTTCTTTACCAGTGGTTTGTTTTCACTGTGATCAGCCAGGCCATGTTGTTTGAGACTACCCGTTTAGGCTGAGACTGGTGTAGTTCTCTCAATTTGCCCAGCCATAGCAGCCCCAATTCCAACCTGTGCCACCACAACCTCAGTAGGACTCACCAGCCTCTCGACTTCCTCGTGCTGAGCAGTGACGTCCTATCTTTTGGAAGGTGCATTTCTGGTCTATAAATGGGCCACTAAAGACTACAAATGGTCGGAGCTAGACCGCTAGCCCAAACCGACCTAAAACTATTGACCAAATTCAATAAAGCTTAGCGGTCACACAGAGGGCCGCCAAAGCTAGCCTTACGGTCTATCGTACGACTGCTTAGCCAAACCGACATTCCACATAAGTCTAGCGGTCCCCTAATGGGCTGCTTGACAGAGCTTAGCGGTCCAACAATGGGCTGCTAGCCAGGGAAAATGGTCTATTGTATGACTGCGAAGACCTGAACCGACATAAGACAAACCGACAAACCTCATAGCATAGCGGTCTCAAATGGACCGCCAGATGAGCCCTTGTAGTCTCTGAAAGGATCGCCAAGGTGTTACGATGAGAAAACCATGGGGATGGCCGAAACCTGACCTTTCCACACCCCATTCACCCTAAAACGAAGGGGAAACAATCCTAATGACGATACAAGCCTTCTACAGTCCGGAAGGGATCAAATAGACACATAAACGACAAGAAACAGGCGATTCTACCGAATCGACCCAACACGAGTCACATGGGTTCCCGAGCTCATACCAGTCCCAAATGACAACCAATCATAATGAAACTAGCGGGAATGGATTGCTAACATGCCAGGGGTTCCAATGAAATTAATCTAGCAAGAAACTGCGGCCGGGAAAGGCAAACTCGTCTCACATCCCCCCTGAAGCATGCTTTCACCCAAACTCGACAAAACCCGTTCATACTCGCACCGTTCGGCTCCAAATCGTGAGGGAACGTAGAAGAGAAGCAGGTGATCCATCTCCCTACCTCCACCGAAGTTCTTGCACACCGAAGTGGCTAAACCACGCCGAAAACGTCACACGAATCAAACCACGCCGGCTTTGAATCCACTGAGGGATCGCGCCAACGTCACGCTCCATCCTCCACGCCAGCACGCTCCATGATCACTCCACCGCATTCCTGCCTCACCCGTCTCGCCACGGTCACGTGCCCTACGGAAAGAGGAGAAGAGAGGAGAGAGAACGGGAGGGAGAATAGGCGCGTCAGGATCGTGTGACGCTCTAGGATTAGACCGTCACACTGAACCAGCCTCAAAGAACCCGAAATGACCAACGGCTGTGGCGGTCTATCATAGGGCCGTCAGAGACCTCTAACGGTCACTGAAACGACCGCTACACCATCACGAAGGGAAAAATAGTAGAATGGCCGAATCGACCTGTTCCACGCCCCATTCACGCCAAAGCGTAGGGGAGACAAAGCCACATGACCACAGAAGACGTCTGTGAGCTAAAAATGTCACATGCATGCATCAAAACATGAGATCGGGGCGATTCTAATGAATCGACCCTAAACAAGCCACTGAGGTTCCCAGACTCCTACCGGCCCCGAATGACGACCGATCGACATGAAACTGGTGGGTACGGGATCCTGACATTCCTATGGTCATTTTGACAGTAATTATACTGCAAACTGTCACCATTTTTCGGCGAACCCTACAAACCCCAAAAATAATGGTTTTGCCTAAACTGGCCCGATCTCACCCGATCGAGCACCAAACCACGCACAGAAACACGGAAAATGTGCAGAAGGAAGTAGTGATCCGTCTCCCTACCTCCACCGAAGAAATCGAGTGCCGAGACGACCAAACCGCATCGAAAATCACATTGCGAACTGCCCACGTCGGCTTTGAATCCACGAACGGGATCGCGCCAACACCATGCCTCCATCACACATCGCGAACCGCCCACGTTAGCTCGCGTGCGGTCGCCTCCGTCTGCAGTCGGAGCCGAGGGAACGAGAGAACGAGAGAGAATAGGAGAGAGAGAGAGAGAGAGAGAACGCGCGTGAGAGGAGAGAGAGGGTGGGGGGTTAAAAGATTAGGAAATTAGAAAATTTTCTAATTTCTTAAAATCCATAAATTCAACTGAAAATACACTAATCCAGAAAAATACACAAAAATAGTCTAAACGATCCTCGCGAAGAGTACATCGTAACTGTATCGTCCGCGAGTTGATGAATTAAGAAATAAACTCACTATAGGGTTCTGTAACTTGTACAGGAACATCACCAGCTCCTTGATGTGCTACTCCTCCCTGGGCCACTTGTTGGCGTGCCTGGGTTAAACCCTGCACAGTACGCTCCATGTCTCTCTACTGAGCACATTTTGCCACCATTGAAACGGACCCCAACACATAGAATAGATTAAATTAGAACAACCTAGCAGAAATCTTTTAGAGTTGACTTATTAACTCAACCTGAGTCTCCACCCAATCTCACCAGGTTGGATCCTCAGACTTTTAACAAGGTTACAGGTCCTATGACATTACTTGGAAACCTAGGAACTTAGAAAACCTAGACTCTGATACCACCAAACTGTCACGCCCCGATGCAGAATATCGGGATGCAGCAGTAGAAAGAGTTAAAATATGTTGATTTCTAGACATGCTATACTTTGGGTAAGCAATTAGACAGCTCCAGCCATAACACAATAAATAAGGGAATGAAATAACCTCAAATAACCATTATTCCAACTAAGGAACCTAAACGTCCAATATCCACCAACTTAGACCAGTCACATAATAACACAACTATTCAAATTACAACTCTCAATCAACACTACAAATCCATGACACAAACTATCTAGGGACAACTCCAGAGGCTTTCTAGCTGGCTCGTTCCAAGATCTTCACTCCTACCCATCCCCATCTGTTTGAGAGTCATCACTAGAGCTACCTGAAAGGGGGTAAAGTAACAACCGAGTGAGCGAACGCTCAATAGGTAATAGCAGGCAATGTTTAAGTGATTATCCAATTACATTAATGTTAGGCGATAAAATAAAAGGAATAATGATAATGAATTAAAAGAACAGAACTATAGCATATCTAGGAATTGGCCATTCAAGCAAGTAACAAGTACTTCATGTAGATAATTCCAATAACTTGTAACATAGAGAAGAAGAACAAAATGAATCATATGGATGAAATGTCATAGACATCACGCTAGTCATTCACTCGGTGCAATGCCTCACCATGTCATTACAACTCCCCGGGGCACTAGTACTTTTCTGGCACTCCTCCCAAGACTAGACCGGGCATGCGCAGGGTAGTTCTCTTCATGACTCTTCAGCTGTCTAGAGGAATAACAAATCACCTTCCTATTTTGCATAAGAACGCATCCTAGGCCAATGCCAGATGCATCTGTATAGAATTCAAATCCACCACCCTCAACGGGTAATGTCAGAACATGGGCTGTAGTGAGGTGATATTTAAGAGTTAGAAAACTCTTCTCATAGTCCTTTGTCCATATAAAAAGATTTTTCTTTCTTGTAAGTCTAGTCAAAGGAACGACGATTTTAGAGAAATTCTTAATAAACCTCCTGTAATAGCCAGCTAGACCTAGAAAACTTCTTACTTCCGACACGGTCGTCGGCCGGCTCCAGTTCTTAACAGCTTCCACTTTAGAAGGATCGACAGCGATACCTTCTTTTAAAATAATATGGCCAAGAAAGGAGACTTTCTTAAGCCAAAATTCACACTTGCTAAGTATTGCATAGAGTTGGTGCTCTCTTAGCATCTGCAAGGATATTCTTAAGTGCTCTTCATGTTCTTCCTTTGTTTTGGAGTATATAAGAATGTCATCGATGAAGACAACTACAAACTGGTTAAGATAAGGTTGGAAGATATTATTTATAAGTTGCATGAATGCTGCCGGAGCATTAATTAATCCGAGCGGCATCACAACAAATTCATAGTGGCCATAACAACTCCGAAAGATAGTTTTATGTATGTCTTCATCTTTGACTCTGAGTTGATGATAACCCGACCTGAGATCTATCTTAGAAAAGTACTCTACTCCCAAAATCTGATCAAAGAGCTCATCAATATGCGGCAATGGATATTTGTTCTTAATTTTAAGTTGATTCAGTCACCGGTAGTCGATACATAGTCTGAGAGATCCATCTTTCTTCTTGACAAATAGAACTGGCGCACCCCAAGAAGATGTGCTAGGTCGTATGAAACCCCTGTTTAATAACTCTTGAAGTTGTCTCTTCAATTCTTTAAGTTTAGTGGGGGACATCCTGTAGGGATTTATTGAAACAGGTGCTGCTCCAGGAACAAGTTGATCTACCAGAACCGAGGAGAATTCTATCTAGCTAAGTCACTAATACTCCAAGGGGTAGATAATATGCACACACTCACATGGTTTCAAAATTTGGCAACAGCCTAAAACAGGTATCCATCTCAAAGATTTCTTGAAGACTCTAAAATCCTCTTTTTTCTCTCTTCTCGACCGATCAAGACAGTCGACGCTTTTAAGGTGTTGAGCTCAGCAGTTGAAACATAATACCCTCAGGTGAGAGTAGGACTCACCTTCCTTGCAAAATGAGACCAGAGTGAAGAGGGTAGTGTCCCTGCCGACAAATCAAAATTCACCAAAAAAGGGAACAAAACCTCAAATCCCAAGCAAATGAATGAAAAGAATGAAAGAAAATTTTCAAAAGGGAACAAATGAAAAAGTCTGGTCGTGACCGTGCCTAGTCAAGATAAAGAAAGCCCTACAAATCAAGTCCAAATTCAAGGGGCAACACAAGAAGCACAATAAGTCCTAAAGGTGGTCCAAAGTCACCGAAAGGGTGGAGTGAACTAAGCTTGTGCATAGCTCATCGTTTTAACGGCTTTGTCGATCCTCTTGTGAAGTTTATCCCCTACATTATTTTTTCCTTTTGAGGATTCTGAATCTAATTAAAACTCTGGGGGATGAAACTCTGTTAACGACTGGTAGCCATTTTTCGAAAATACACTATATGATTGTCTACCTCGAAAGAACGAAAGCTACCATAACAAAGAAATCTCCACATTTCTGGTATGTCAATGTTCTCATCTACCTTTAAGTGTTCTTCTTTCATTAACCTTAGGCTTAGGTCAATGCATGCACGTCACCTGTCGGTGCGACGGTGTCTGATTTTGGGTCAGCATTGCACGGTTGGCCATTAGGATTCCAGGGTGTTCCATCATATATCATCTAGAGTTGTGAGAAAATAGACCTGGGTCGAGTAAATCATTTACCTTGAACACTTTTTGGGTGTATCTATGCGGTCGGAAGTGATTGGGAGCCTAAGCTTGGCATGATGGCATTGTCATCAAGATAAGAAAAATCACCAACCCCCTAGGTATTCACCCTTCCTTTTCATGCATATTAGTTTCATTGCTTTATAGATATTGCACTTTGTCAGGACTAATTGGGTTGTTTTCTTTCTGTCTACACTCTCTTTTGCAGGTCTACAGTGCTCACCACACGAGGCCCAGCTCTTCTGGCCGGCCAAGAGGGGTGGAGATCTGCGTTCCACAGTTTCTTTTTTGGGTGCGCCTAGCGGTCATTGCCAGGCCATTTGAGTCCTTTGCGGTCTTCGTCGAATCGTTTGTCTCTGCCTTGAGGTCACGGGAGGACCATTTTCCAGTCTACACCTGGGTGTTTCTCTCCCGTAGGCGAGTGTGCTTCACTCGGCTTCTTTCCAAGGTACGTAGTGTGGTTTTGTCTACATTACCTACTTTGGTGGCGATCACATCTTTTATTTGGGTATTTTGTCATCATCTCTCTATTTCTTCTTATTTTCCTTTCCTTTTAGTTGTTCCACACCTACAGTGTGTGTTTGCTTTTATTTCATCTTTGCTCCATGCCCACGGCATGTGTTTAGTCTTATTTTCCTACTTTTCCTTTGCTCATACTTTCATACTGATGACATACCTATATGCTTCATGTTTGATGTTGTTGCCAGCTTGAGTTTAGCATATCTCACTTTATATTTCATCTCACCCACGTGTTTCACACACCCATCTCTTCACACATAGAATATCCACAACCTACAATTTTTTGGCGATCACGGTGGGACCTCTAGTGCCAATCGTGTTAAGTGATTGTTTGACCTACTCTTATTTTTGTTCCCAATTAGCCCTACGTTTTTCCTGATTTTTTCGTTTCATTTCTTGTTGTTTCTGCTCTCTGGTTCCCTGGTAGTCTCCTCCTGGCCGTTTACGACTTAAAAGTGGTCTAGCGATAGACTGTCTTATCTCTTTAGCGGTCCTCAGATGACCGTTTCTCCAGTATAGGTACGCAACTCAAGGCTTACTGTTATTTCTACATTTTTGTTGATTCTTATTGTTCCTGGGTGCTATCTGATCATTTAGAAGGGGTCTACCAAAATATATAAGTCTAATTTTAAATTCACATTAGGGATGGAACTTAAGGGTGCATTCGGGTCTACTCACGGGGAGGATTCTAATCAGTGGAATCTCTACTCTCTATAACTGTTCTCAAACAGGTCAATATCATCTCACACTAAAAAGAAAAGAGATTATCGAAATGTCACAGAGAAAAAAAGAGAAAAAAAGTGACTCTTTGAGGACATAAGATTTGATATTACTATAGCTTTAGCCAATCGCAACTCTACTACACCCTATTAAACTCTTGTCAAGTTTGCTTTCACTAAGCAGCAATGGAAGTTTTCCCTGAACCATTCTTAGATGAGCCAGATGGATCTTTCCTTGTTGTTCATTCTCTGAAGCAGGGTTCGTTGACTCGGTGATTTGTATCGGATCGATTCTTCTATGATCTAGTACGATACACTTGAGTCTCTTAAAAATATATTATCTTTTTTTGTAACTCAACTAAACTCGGCCTGACTCGACTCTACTCGAGTTAACCTGACTCGATTCTTTTCTGATTTGGTATGGCACGTCCGAGTCAACTCGTGTCAGACCGAGTCGACAAATCATACTCTGAAGACATGTTTGACATGACTCCAGATTAAAATAAGTTTTAAACTTTTCACTGCATTGAGACGCGGAAGTTTACAGTGGGGTTTCTTGTTGGCGATGTTATTAGCTAGAAAGGGACAGATTGATGTGTATGCCACGTACGTTCACGGACCCAGCAGAACAAGGTGGTCTCCTTCACACGACTGGAGTTGATCAATCCTTGTTCAAAGGCCGTTGAATACGCTTACCATATCAAATGCTCATACGGTACACCATTCCATTCCAAGGCCTAATGTTATCTATCTATGGACTTCAGCAATATCTGAATGCACGGCATCTTCTTAATATGTGAAAACGTCGCTATAGCTAGTCTAAGCTCAGAGAGAGAGAGAGAGAGAGAGAGAGAGAGAGAGAGAGAGAGAGAGAGAGAGAGAGAGAGAGAGAGAGAGAGAGTGGATTTGAAATAGTTGATGTATTTGGATTTTAAGCATTTGATGTTATCAATAAAAGTGAAAGTTGATTAAATTATTGTGTAATTATATCTTATGTGCGATTGTCTTGTGCTCTGATTATTCTTGCTTGCAAGAGGCTTACCGTGCCGACTGTTCACGTATCCTCGAACTAGTCTTCCACTGTAATTAAAGGCTTGGGGCGTGACAGTTAAGTTGGTATCAGAGCCCAAATCTAAGGACTTATGGAGAAAAGTCATGTCATAGGATAAGTCCATGGTTGTAGAACCCATACCTATGAACTAAGGAAAGAATTTTTCCACGCCTATGTGAGGATTGGGTAGAGCCCGGGATAAGATAGTAAACTAAGTCTAGAATAATCCAATTCTAATTCTATGAAAATTAACAACTTGTTATCCTTCTCAGGTACCTTATTATTACATAATGGCTCATCGCGTAGATTGGGATAGTATGCAACAAACAGTTGCGGGTCTCGCACAGGCTTTATAAACTATGGCCCAAGTAGGCGCGGGAGCAAGGGCTGGCGATCTACATGGCAACTTTCGGAGCTTAAATCCTTTGCGTTTCTATGGTTCGCCAAATCTAGATGAAGCAAAAAATTGGATAGATGAGATGAATCTCATCTTCGACATTATACAATACACGGATTAGGAAAAAGTGCATCTTATAACTTTTCAACTCAATAAAGATGCACGCACATGGTGAAAATCAGTTTCGGCAACTCCGGCAGATGCACCACACACGTGGGAAGGGTTTCTCACATGATTCCGTGCTAAATATTTTTCTGAGCATGTAAAGGAATGGAAGGTTATGGAGTTCGCTTCATTACGCCAGGGAATGATGATAGTTGCGGAATATGAACTCCAATGTTCCAGGCTAGCACCATATGCAACCCATTTGGTCAGCACTGATTTGTTAAAAGCCAATCGGTTCATGAATGGGTTAAGGCCTGATTTCATCCAACAGCTCGGGACCCAGAAGATCCGTACTTATACGGAGATGGTTCGGTAGGGGGATGAACCCGGTCGAGACACTGGGACCTAAATCCAGCAAACAACGAGCAGAAATCGTCTAAGCGACAAGATAAACACTCACGCGTGTAGCGGACTCCACACGGGACTCGTAGTGATGGTTCGGCGAGCTGTGGCTTGCGAGGAGGCCGAACACAGTCCGAGCAGTGAGGAGGGTGGTGGGAAACCACCCGGGGGATAACGTAGTAGGCACCGGACTCAACCGAGCGGACCGATACTGAGGCGATCAGTTCAAATGGACGCTCACTCACCGGCAGCAATTACTCATGAAAAGTGGAAGTTTGGATCGGGCACTCCTGTCACGGGCGCTATAGTTGGAACCAATACTAAGCAAGCAAACTAGGAGCGATAGTCACACGTACCTAGCCATCTGATGGACCGGCTCCGGTCGGAGATGTAGGCGAGCCGGGGAGCATGTGCACCCGATAGACGCGCTGCGTTAGTATAGCCCGGTGTCAGATCCTACTCATACAATCAGTACACTCCACGCAGGAAGGGGAACACAGGGATGGGAAATTATTACACGAACTACCCTCACGCGGGAGGGGGAGCAATGGGGAGGGAATCTAGTCGGCCGATCTGCGCACTGCCTTGTCGATATGAAGCCTACTTGTTCCATATCGTGCGCCTAGCTCCGACGTCCGAATGAGGTGTTGTCAGTGCCTGGACGAAGCCTGGTGGATGCCCAAGAGCTCCTGAGAACCTGACATCGACCCAATATCTCTGGAGGGTGGGGATGGTCGCAGCCGATGGCCTGCACAGTTCTATCTCTCCAGATAGGTTGGCGTGGTCAAAGTGCGTCGACTAGTATGCTCGCTGTAGAACTCCAAATGTGACAGGACCAACTCGGGGGCGTAGAAGACAAAGGGCACTAGGATCCTTCAAACTCTGGATGCCGTCGGATGACTGTACCGATCGTGGTCTCCGAAATGGTTGGCTTCTAGTTCTTGGGTGAACAGCCAGATAGGGAGGCGATGGCCGAGGTGGAACTTCCGGTGTCGATGTCATAAATTTTATATTTCAACAAAAATAAAAAAATTACATTGTATTATTCAGATGGTGCTTTTGCAAGGACCACTTTTTGCAAGGACTACGAGCATGGGATGAGTCCTCATTTACTTATATCATCATCATTGACTCTTCCCTCATATGGATCACTATCTTCATGATTTGCTAGGCTGAGCACTCTTGATTATCATCTCCCACACCTTTTTAGGCCAATCTGATTATTCCTGTCATCTTTCTAAAAGTGATTCATGTCAATTTGATCATTCCTGTGGCTCTAAGCATCACTTTGATCATTGAAGAGTCGATCTTTGTAAAGCTGTTCCTACTAGCTTTGCTCAACTATTCTGGATATCACTCCGATCTCATGACGAGCCAAGCTTGTCGTCCTCATGGTTCAAATGCAACAACAAATAATGATTGATGCTCGCATGAATGCTTTGCTTTAATGACTAAACGTGCTTCCATATTTCACACTTTGTTGCTATCCGTGAATGAATGATTCAAGCAATGAAGCATGCTATGTGTCACATGTCTAACACTATTCATGCTATGTTGATTGAATGCTTTGATCCATGTGATGCTATGTTTAATGCTTTATTCATTGCTATATTTCAAGATATCTTGGCTAATGAATTTTTGAGTATAGGAAGAAGTTCTTTGGTCCCACTGTCTGGGTAACATCATCCAGGTCCCACGGTGCTTGCATTACGTTTCACTTCATGCTCTTAGTTCCCTCATGCTTATTACTTCACCACCACCCTTGTATGCATTTTATTATACGTTATCTACTCTACTAGATTATATCAAGGACCTTGTGGCTTTGATGATTCTAGAATTTGAGTTTCCCTTCATCAAAAATAATGATGATTTTAGAGGAATCTCAATCATACGGATAGGCCGTTGAGTCGTCCAAGAGTGGGGACGATAGTTCCTTTTTGGGAGTTGGTGCGTGAACAAACAGGCTTCGGCTTAGCATCAACTCACGAATCGGTATCTTGACCCAGTCTGGATAGCTTAACAATATTATCCTTCGCTCTTATGTAGTAGATGTGCAAGGTCTCCATGCTTCAATCGTGAAAGGCGATCATGATGAGAGAGAACATGAATTGATTCAAATCCTTCAAAAATCACACCAGACGTCGCCCTCTGGCAAATCGCCGTTTGCCTGATCCATGTGTTGAGCATTGCACCAAGGGTTGGGGGCAAGTGATGACGGAGCATGTCCCACTTGACTGTAAAGAATGCTATTTGGTCTGTCGTAGCAGCATCCTACATGCGTACAGCTCGGACAGGTGGTAGCCTAACACCAGGCCTTGTGATTGCCTTCCTCAATTAATGCACCATTCAGTATACGTCGCACGATGTCATAGGGCCACCTCTATCCATGCATTGCCCAACTCTTTACCACTACCAATCGGACTCTCGGACGCAGGGCAGAGCTTGACTCCACAATCACTCTCATCCCTTTATTATGGCTCTCATTTAATGACCCTCCTAGCTCAAGACACCATAATGGCAAGTCTCTATGACCCCCTCCAAGGGCCTTACCTTAATGTCGAGGGGGGTTCCTGCTCCAATTTGAATCATGCTCGATTACGAGCATGAAATCCAAATAAGCATCGTCTTTAACGAGACATTCCTTCCATAACAGCTCTGAGAGCCACATGCCCCTATAACTGCCCCTGTCCACCTGCGACTTCGCTTTAGCAAGGCCAAGATATAGCGACACCGCAACCGCTCGATTGCCATAAAAGCAAACGCCCTAAGAGCCTATAAAAGGTACAAGAGAACAACAACTCTAGGTATGTGAACTAGAACCCCAATAATGAATACTTCTACTTTTCTTTGCCCTTCTATCGTTACTGACTTGACCGTAGGAGGGTTCTATTGGGACACCTTATCCCTTTTGAGAACTTCTTCTTCATCTTCTATACATACAAGTTTGACCTCCACACTCCAGCTCGACATCAGGATGTTCCGCCACCTCTTGCCCGGGCCCTCTCACTTGATCTCCCTCCTATAAATTTTAAATGTTACACAACACCATCTTTAGGTGAAAGCCCTCTCTCTCTCATCTCTCACGCTCTCTCCCTCTCTTCTCTCTCGTTCTCTCTCCCGGAGGTGTCCGGCTACAGACGGACTGGCTCATGGGCGAGGTGGTGACTGCGGGAGGCTGCTGAGACGCGTGGTGGAGCGAGGAACGACGTGGTTTGGGCACGATCCCGAACGGCGGATTCGACATCAGCAGTTCGGTTCGCGACGGCATTTCGACATGGATTAGTCACCCATGGCACTCAGTTTCATCTGTGGAGGTAGGGAGATGGATCGCCACTTTGTCCTCTACGTTTTCCCTATAATTTTGCGTAGATTGGTCCTCGATCGGGGGAGATCGGGCCAGTTTAGTGAAAGTCGTGATTTTTGGGGTATGTAGGGTTCACCGAAAAATGGCAACCATTTGCGATGTAGTTGGAGTCAAACTGACTGCTGGGATGTCAAAATCCCAACCCCACTAGTTTCGTGTTGATTGGTCGGCATTTGGGGCCAGTAGGAGTCCGGGAACCCAGGTGATGTGTTTTGGGTCGATTCGTCGAAATCACACCGATCTCGCGATTTAATGCATTTCGTTGGATGCATGTTGTGTTGTTGGACTCCCAGAGTGATTTTCCGTTACTTGGGTGTATTTCCCCTGCGCTACGGCGTGCATGGGGCGTGGAACGGGCCGATTTGGCCATTTCACCGTTTTGACTGTCGGATTGGTATAACGGTCCTACTAGAGGCCGTTATGTACATAACGGTCCCCCGATAGACCGTTATGTATCGCTCGTCATTTTTTTAGTCTTCTGAGGTCTTAGAGCATAACAGACCAAGACTGGTCCGTTATGTGGAGCATAACGCCCCTGTCTAGGCACGTTATAGTCAGGTTATTTTCGAGGCCGACTGCTATTGTTAGCCCTCGACGACCGTGTTCACCTCGAAGATCGTGTCAGTCAATTAGTATAACGGACTCCTCCCCATGCGTTATTATCAATATAACGCCCAGGTGCAGATCCATTATGGTCTGTTGACCGATGGTTGCCTGGGTATGGCGGTTTCTTTTATTTATTAGTGTAAGGATTAGTGAAATTTCGGCAACACCTCCCCTATGTTAGGTGTGCAATTAGATCTAGAGGGGGGGTGAATAGATCCTTTTCAAAAAATATCCCCAATTTAAAATCTAATCTAGCTAGATAGAAATTATCTAGACACCAATCAAAACAGTGCTAGAGAGGGTAAAATCCACAGGCCAATTATACGCGTGGATCGGGACAGCCACACCGGGTCCATACCAGCCTAATTCGGCCCAATGTGACCCGACTAGGCCGAGCTCCCCAATCGACAGCCCCATGAACGGGCCTGCCCATCTCACAGCCCAAACAGTCTAAGAGTAGATCTTCCTAGGCAGGCTCTCGGCTCGGAAGTCTGAGCATCGGTTGATCGGGAAAGCCTAACCGGCACTCGAGTGCAACTGTCATAGTGTTACCCTCTACCCTCGGGAGAAGCCCAAGTGCCTCGCTAGGGGGGATTCCTACGCTCGGAACCCCAACTGACAAGGCATACCTCCCGGTGGGAATCTCGCTACCGCTCGAACAGGGAAACTCCAAGGGACATGGAGAAGAAGGGTCTTCCCGTGAAGCATAACGCCCCTGGTCCCTTTAGGTACCCTACAGTGGCGGCTATATAGGAGGCCCTCCGAGAAGAATGTAAGAACAATAAGAGAACCCATGAGCACTCAACACCGCACCCATTGGTGGAGAGCGATCTCATGCCCCTCTCTTCTTCTCCTGCTCTCATTTCCACCCGCGCTCTATCTGTTCGCTGACTTAAGCATCGGAGGGTTTCCTCCAGGGTTCCTACCCTAGGTTCCTCTGATCTGTTTCTTACCTTGCAGATCCCTCATTAGTGGTGACATCAACCACATCAAATGGCTCAGGATCACGCGTGAGATCACCCCTCTTCTGATGGGTGCGAAGCTCAGATTCAGAAGGGCGGTTGAATGAATCCCCTTATAAAAACTTTACCCAATTTAAAACTTATAGTAGATGATAATGATGCGGAGTAAAAATGATGGTGCCTAGACAGATCTAAACAAAGCATGTCCCAAGTATGACTTCCCGCTACCTCACATCGGTGTTTTGGTGGACAATACTGTCAGGTATGAAGCCTTGTCATTTACGGATGGTTCCTCAGGATACAACCAAATCTGTCTCGCTCTCGAGGATCAAGAGAAAATCTGCTTCACTACACCCTGGGGCACGTATTATTATGTGGTGATGTCATTTGGTCTGAAGAACATGGGTGCCACCTATCAAAGGGTGATTGATGCGGGATGGACATGCTAACCTGGGACTCTAGCTCGCAACTCATCCCTAGCGAGGGAAACGCGGGATCGTGCGCGGTTGAGAAATCGGCAATGAGTTAAAGGTACTCGGCTCTTCCGCGTATACTCGGATTGAGTCAAGGGTTGGGTCACGCTCACTCTCTCGCAGCGGTGATTGAAATAATATAGCGACCTACGTTCCTATCACTCTAGCAGCGGCATTCAAAAGTATACGAGATAAGCAAATGCGATAAAGAGGGAGGTGAGTTTACCTCCACGTTCCGGGCGTGGGGAAGACGACCCCGGCCGAAGCTCGTACTCCTGGTGTACAAATATTACAATAATTATAGAAATGAATTTATCACCCACTCCACGCAGGGAGGTAAAGGGCTATAATGTGGGGCCCGAGAGTAGCGAACTCGGGTTGATGGGCAGCAATTAGGGCCGGAGACAGATTGCTGGTCTGACTCGGTTCTGACTCGGTACTATTCCAACTCGGTGCAGCAAGGGAACTCAACAACTGGGACGGCGGCTTTCGGTCGACTCCTTGCTACGGTGACTAGCTGGGATGCTTCTGATGGGTTGCCGATCGATCTCTAGTAGCGGCGGTCTCCGAAGGTGAACCGGCGTATTTTCCAAGGAATTAATTCCCGAACTGAGTTGCTAGCCTATCCTCGGATCTGCTCTGCGCGCCTTCATGAAAAGATTTCTTGCGGTCAGATCCAATGTTGGATCGACACAAAAGAGGCACCAATGGATAGAGGACTCAGAGGGCTACAACATATAATTT
>JANBPO010008700.1:0-22817 GCA_024336825.1 Amorphophallus titanum
GCGAGTACTGGAGTGTGACATTGGCACGATCCCTCGGTGGATTCATAGCGTCACGGCATGGGTTCGTGTGATGGTTTCAACGTTTCGGCTTGGGTGGTCGGCGAACGAGGTAGTGGGATAGATTCCTTACCTTTCATTCTGCTTTCCCCTTGAACTCCATGCAGAATAGTGCACGTTTGAGTGGGTTTTCAATTTTTGGGGAGTTATAGCATGTTTTGGGGTGTAAGCCGTGTTCGCCATTTTAGGCGACGGTTTTCAGTTTGAATGGTCTCATTCGAACCCCTGGCATGTTTGGATGCCATTCTCGCTGCTTTCATTACATCTGGTCGTGATTTGGGGCCGGTAGGAGTCTGATTTCCCTCGTGATTCATTTTGGGTCGATTTATGAAAAATCACCCATTTCATGTCATTTTGTGTGTGATTTGATCCCTTCTGGCTTGTGGAAGGATGATATCGTGTCTAGGGATGTTACCCCATCGTTTAGAAGCGATTGGGGCGAGGTAAATAGATTTTTATGCAATTTTTTATGTTTTGTATCAGGTCGAGAACGCGCTGGTGGCGTCGGCCGCGTTCTCAGTAGAATGCGCAGTAATGATGTGCTGCGTCTCGAGTCAGAGAAGAACAATAGGGTGGTAAGCAATGTGGTCCTTGTGTTGGACACGATCCTAAAGAATGCGCCCTAGATAATGGTCACGATCTTGATTAATGTGCCCTAGGTCTTAACCGTGTTCTGGTCTTAACACGCTGGAGGCTATGGCCGCGTCTATTAACGCGACCTAGGCTTGTGCCACGTCAACGTATTGACGTGCTATGAGTGTTGGACGCGTTCTGGTGTCATCGCGACCTATTGTATGGGCGTGTTAACCATCACGACGCAGGCATGCACCACGTTAATGTCTTCTATTTTTTGGGTATTATTTGTGTTGTTTCGGGCTCCAATGAACCCAGTATTCGGTGCCTTGTTTGCATTTGACTCGATGGATGCCTTGGGTGTTCCGTGAGAGTCATATCTGTATGTCGAGGGATCCTCAAGCCTTGAAAAAATTGTGGAGGGGCGAGGAATGCCCACATTACACATCCTAGAGGCCGAGAGGGCTAGGAGGGAGGTCAAAGTGACGTGGGCCGAGGCTGAGGTAAAGCTAGCCGAGGCCGAAATGAAGATGGCCGAGCTGGAGGAGAAGGCAACATGAGTCGAGGCAGAGGCGATCGAGCTGTATCTAGGCTCGGGGGAGTATCACGAGGCCTTAAAGAGGACCGCCTTTGCTTATTATGAGGTGGGCTACTGGCACGGGCTGCGGAAGGGTTTTGCTCAAGGCTTCAGGTGGGTCATCTGTTAGGCCCAGGAGCAAGTTCTCAATGAGCTTGTTTTTAACCCTAGGCAACGCTATGACTCAGGCGAAGAAGGCTCAACCTCTCTTTCTACTTCGGCATCGAGAAGTGAACGGGGTAGTGAAGATACTTCTGCTCCTGTGGAGGGGGTTCATCGACTCTGACTGTCTTGGGAGAGCACACAGTTGAGGTAATTCCCACACAGGTGGGGTCAGTGCCTAAGTCAGCCATCACCGAGGGAACCGGGGATGAGCCACCCTTGACTGTAGGAGTGGAGCCGAGCACCGCGGGCCTCCTGACCATCGAGCCTCAAGGAGGGTTGCAGACCTTCCACCCTTCTCCTATTTCCATAGATTAGGCCAAGATTGTACTTGTTTTTAATGGCCTTCTTTTATTTTCTTGGCTCTTAACACGGCCATATGGAACTTTGCCATGTAATTATTTTCTTTCTATATAATAGAGATAGTGTTCAGGGCGCAATTGAATGCTCCTTACTGCCTTTGACTGAGTATGATTTACTGTATCCGCGGACGTTAGTAAATCAGAGATTTCGTACAATTCTCCTACAGAAAAATCTAGTCACGCACCGATCAGTAGAATCATTGGCGTCGATCTGGTGCCTCTTTATCTTCCAAAGCTTTGAATGACCTGTCTTTTCGCATATTCTTGTTGAAGTATTCGGAGGGATTCTATGAGGAAGGCGGCTTAATTGCTCAATGGGGAGGACGTAACGTGCCTTCCAGAGGCCGTTATACTCATAACGGACCCTTGGGGGTGCGTTATGTTCGTCATAACGGACCGCCCTTGGACCGTTATGTGATCGTCATTTCTATAGGTCTGTAGGTCATTTGGCATGATGGACTAGGTCCTATCTGTCATGACCAATATAACGCCCTTCTCCTAGTGCGTTATGTGGTGTGTAAAACTGTGAATTTTTCTGGGATTCATGCGCTTGGGTGACTTTAACGGACCAATCGTGGTGCGTTATAGTCACATAATGCATCAGTCGTGGCGCGTTATGATTCGTGTGGTTTTAATGGTTGTTCGGATGAGTATAATACGCAGAGAAAGGCGCGTCATACTGAGCATAACGCCCCAGTGATAGCATGTTATATTCTGCATGTCTGAGTTCTGGTTTTTGCACAGGTGAGCATAACGGCCTGGGGGAGGCGCGTTATGGTCACATAGCGCCCCGACCTTGGTCCGTTATACTCTATTGTTCTGGAAATTTTGGAAAAACATGTTTAATTCTCGTTTAATGCATTCCATGCTTTGTCTATGTTATATTCATGTTATTTTATGATTAATGGCTTATTCCTCAAATCCCAATGGAGTGCTTGGACTTTCCATGTGATGGAACCATTAGACATAGCCCTAAACTTCACGGATCGTCGACCCACCCGGGAGAGGTGGAGGGGCAATCCCATCAAGTGATTTTAAGCTGGTACCGTGGGTCCCCGGCTGTACCGTAGCACTCTACAGGGGGGGAAGTCTAGCTGGAGGCCTAGCCCTAGGCAGGGGTCAGTGTGTGCACACGTGGTCAGAGGCGAGAGTTGACACTGACAGTGTCACTCTGACTAGTTCTCTATTGGTACGGTTCAATTATGCCTCTCGCTTGTCGCGGCCCAGACTCGCGAGTTGCTTGAGATGCAGTGTAAGCCGTCGGGGGGCACATCTGGTCTCTCTCTCCGAGTGAGTCTTTTCATGTTCTTTCTCCTGTCACTAGAATAGTTGAGTTTATTATGTTGGTAGATTTAGTCACTCAGTCCGATGATCATCCCTTGCGAGGGAAACGTGGGATCGCAGCAGTTAAGGAACCACTGTCGCCTAGGGGTTTCCAATCCGGGCTCGATGCTTGACTGGGCCTATGGAACAGGTGCTCACAACTCACAGCCATGACAATTTGAAACTAGATATCGGCCCTATTCTCACAAACACAGCATGATAGAAAATATACTAAATGAGTAAAGTAAGAGTAGGAATGAAGCGCGTACCTCCACGACTAGCACGTGGGGAAGAAATCTCGGCCGAACCTGACAACCCCGATACATGCTAATTAAAGAATAATTACAACCCACAAATATTTGCCCACTCCTCGCAGGGAGATAACAGGCTACAACACTGAGTTCAAGACAGCTAGGACTCGGGTTGACGGGCTACAATCTAAGGAGGTGAGGGAGGCGAGTCGAGGCCATTCGGGTGAGCCGAATGGAAGCCGACTAGGTTCTACCCGCACTGGTCACCCTGTGCAGCGATCTTGCAGGAGGTGGTACGACTAGATCCGACATCCGATCAGGGTGCCATTTGTTGGAGAATGTCAGAGACTGGATGAAGCACGCCTCAGCCAAGTGGCGCAATCAGATCTGGTCAGATCTAGGAGTGACAGCAACTGCACTAGGCCTCTAGTTCTGCTCACATAGAACTGCATAGATAGACAAATAATTATTGGAAAAATAGTTCTCGATGTCGGAATGGGCCTCCATTTGTTACAATTCGACGGCGACGTGCATAGGAAGACCCAGACCAAAGGGCTTGGTCAGATCTGAGAGGAGGGAGACGAGGCAGCTTCTGCAAGTGGCTTCTAGATCTGGGTTGGATCTGCACAGGGTGGTCGGCGCGGTCTCACGAGAATCTTCGCCACGACCAGCACAGACCTCAGAACGACACAAGCTCAGCAGAAACGCGAAGAGGACAAAAAATCCTACGACCACTAAGAATCTCATATTCAAAGGGCTTGGGAGTAGATTCGTAAAAAATTCATATTAAGAAGTTGAGGATCTGGACAGCGTGGCACTCGACCAGCTGCAGCGCCGTCAGCCTGCTGCCGGTGACCGAAAGGTCGCTGATGTCGATGTCGCGCAGCCGCCGCAGCTGGACGCCGAGATTGACGCCGGCATTGGCGATGACCCGCAGGCGACCGTGCAGGCTGAAGGTGGCGCGTGGCGGCTTCCATGCCTGGAGGGCACCGACGTCATAGCCGTCGAAGGCGGCGTCGATCAGGCGCACGGTCCCGCCGGAGACGCCGGCCACCCGCAGCGGCTCGCCGGCCCGGTAATAGGGGCGATAGCGGCTGAACGAGAAGTCGGCGGGATTGTAGAGCACCACAAGGTCGTCGGCGGCCAGTGGCGGCTCGCCGGCGAACGCCAGCAGGTCGTCGCCGGGCTGGACACCTTGCGACAGGGCGGGCAGGCGCATGGCCTCGCCGCCGTCGCAGGTGACGCAGGCCCCGCCGCGGAAGCCCCGCGGATCGCCGGCGGCCGAGAAGTCCAGCACCACGTCGCCCATCCGGTAGGCCACGTTCGCCGGCAGCCGCACCTCGCCGCCGAGCCGCATCACGCCGCTGAGCAGGTCGCATTCGGCAAGCTGCGCGGCCTCCACGTGGGCCAGCATGTCGCGCAGCGCCTGGGTGTCGTCGGCGCCATCGGCGTAGAGCGCGCCGAACATGCGCGGATTGGGCCGCAGTTCGGCCAGCATCCAGGTGCGGCCGTCGCCGGTCTTCAGCGCGCCCGGCGCCGATGCGCCCCCTCCTGACACGCCCGGCCCCGTTGGAGACACCGGCCGATAGAGGGCGCCGCCGCCGTCGCCCGCCTGGCGATAGCCCAGGGTCAGCACCGCCGCGGCATCGCCGGGGACCTGGATCGAGGTCGCGTCGGCGAAACTGGGCAGCAGCACGGGTGGCGCGGTGGCGCGCCGGCCTTGTGCGTCGGCTGAACCCGTCGCGGCCAGCGCCAGCCCCATCGCCGGCAGGCCCAGCAGCGAGCCGGTCACCAGGGCGCGGCGCCGGTCGTCGAGCGCGCGCGGGTCGCGGGAGCGCGTAATTTCTCATTGCAAAAAAGGGGACAAATACAATCGAGGCCCTTAAAAGGGACACATTACAAGGCAAGGAATGACTAAGGTCATCGGAAGATGACCTCAAAATCAAGGAGTCTGACATTCGGAGCCGCTCCCAGTTCGTGAAGATGAGCTTCTTCCTCTTGAAGACGAGCTGCTTCATCCTGAAGTGATGCCACTTGTCCTTCTAGCAAGGCAATCTCTTCAGCACTCTGAGACCGTGTCGCCTCTACTAGTGGCAGTTCAGCCTCAATAGCATTCAGCTCTGCTCGTAGCTCATCCATCCGACTGCATAAAAGTTGTGCACGAGTAGATGAAGTTTCCAGCTGGCTTCTGTGCCATTGAAGATCGGAATTCACCGTCTCTAGCCCTGATCGACAATCAGCTCTCTACAATTTAAGGGCCGTCAGCTTGTCTTTCGCAGTGCGCCCAAGAAAATTCTGACGATTCATAAATTTCAGCAATAGTAGCACCCACTGGGTCCACATCTCTAAGGGGCACCCTAGTGCTTGTAGACCAACTGTCAGCCGCTCAGCCACATCCTTCAGTTGCAGATAAGTCAATGTCGGCTGAGACTCCACTACCCAGCGCAGCATTTCCAAATTCTGTCAAATGAAGTCCTCTGATGATGTGAAAACAAGAGAAGCTACTGGAGTTACATCAAAGGTAACTTCACTATCAATGGCCGCCCATAAGCTGATGTCCGTCTCAGAAGAAGAGGATGGAATGGCCGTCAGTGTTGATGGAACAAGCACTTCAGCAGCTTTCTCTTGAGCTATATTGTCTCTTCTGCTGCCAGACTCTCAGAAATTACTTCCCGTGGAAATGTCAAAAGTGGCAGTAGCTCCGGTACTGCTGCTTGCACAGATGGAGTTGGGGGCTCAAGCGCAATGGTCATTACCGCCGCTGGAACGAAGGTAGAACTTCTAGATGGATCCACTTCTGCTCTCAACTCCGAAGCTCACACTAGAGCAGAAGGGGGTGGTATGTCTGAAGCCTCCGATGAAATAATAGCTTTTCTTTGCATATTTCTTTTTTATTATTCTAAGTGGATTTTCTTAGATCTACAACGTGGTGAGTTGCGATTCAAGAAATTGCAATGGTGGCGTAATGGGAGATGCTATGACTATGGTCCGACGGAATACTGGGCGAGTGTTATCAGAGGAGCTAACCTGATGGTGGTGATGGATTTTTCCTAGTGCTGGAAGATGTGGTTCCCAGCATGCGAGAGGTTCAAGGTCAGGTCAAGTGTGGAGATCTCCCGCCTTGGTTAGAGGTATGTTGGTTTCTCCTTGGTTGGAGAGGATAACATTTTTGCCAGGTTCATCATCTTGCATCACATATTCGAATTGTTTGGCCTCCCTTTTTGGGTGCCATGAAGTCTGTGCGAGACAAGTTTAGTGTTGTGGTAGTTTGGCTGCCTGTGAAGAGCGATGCCCATCCCTTGGTGTGTAAGGGTGTGTTGGCATTATTTCGGAAGGTTATGCTCCAGTTGGGTGGTGTTCGCAAGAATTAGTGGCTGGTGTTGTGATTTTCGATGAGTTGTGAATCGAAGCCTGTGGAGTTGTAGGAGGATTGCCAGACTAAATAAGAGAGTCTATGCTCTGGGTTTGAGGTAATTGAGCTTTCCTCACCCATTTTTCTGGTGTTAGCCTACCAAGTTGAGGATTGTCGAGATGGTGAATCTTGAGCTATTGTGAAGTTGCATGCATGGATCAGAGTGCACAACGAAAGCTTGGTGGGCCCATAACCCACAGGCACAAGATCATAGTGATGGTTGCTATGGGTGGATTTCAGAGGATGAGTAGATCATCAAAGGATTAGTTCCTTAGTGTGTGATTATTTCTGGCTGTGAGAGCCATGTCGAATGCCATGCTATTGCTGGAGACATTGTGGGTTGTGACACTAGTAGGATGGAGAGTTGGGAAAATATGATGGCAAGTTGCCGCATGAGTACCATGTTCATGCGTTGGAAGTCATGTCAGGCGTTGGAGTTAGACCCGAATGGGGAATCGCCTAACGAAGGATGAGGATGTAATGGTCCATGATCGGATGTGTCCAATGATGACTTAGTCTACACCTCAGGTGTCTCCCTACTTGCCCCAGGCTAAATTGAGACACTGTACAAGTAAGAGTGAACAAGGAATAGTCGGGGTCGTGCTCATTAGCACTAGTCCACTGCACCCAACCAAGTGTAGACACATAGACCAACTACTCTAGCCTGAGTCCTCTAACTGGCTTTCCCCCATCTAGACTCAAGCTGCAAAGGCAAGGGGCCCTACGAAAACCAACTTAGAAACCGTCTGTCTGGGAAGCCACACTATCACTCCTTGGTAGGTCAACACCCGCGTGTCGTAATAGGCTACAACTAGTGGGAGGTCACTGGACATAGAACTCTCAAGGAAAAACACCAGAGTACAGACAGGCTACACATATGCCCGTCACCAGTAACTTGGAACACAAAGTGGCACAATGCCACAAGACTCAAAACAACTGGCTAGACCAGCAAATCCAATGGCCCTTGAGTCACGCAACTCAAACCAAGACTATCATGCAATACGTCTCTATGTCGTCAAATTACTCTAGCCTTAGAGTCAAAACCACAATGAAAAGAATCATTAAAGTGGCACACAACTGTCGGATCCATTCTTCTAAAAAGGAGAATGAAAGTCCTCAGCCCCTGGCCGCTCACTGGACTCACAGTCATAGGCCACACTCATGGCCCACATGGGAAACAACTTTTCGAAAAAGCCAACATCGTGAGGGAGCAACCTTTCGCACTTACACCGGTACATAGTGACTAGATTTAGCATAATAGGAAAGCTCAGAACAGATGGGGTCACTCAAACTCTCAAAACTACATGGGCACATAAATTGAAATAATACGACACCTCTGAACACCCAAAAACTCGATCTCGATTGCCATGGGACATCTGAGACACTCACGTGGTCAAAAGTCAACCAATGGGTCATAACTAGGTTGACCAGAGACCAAAATAGGAAAAACAGACCAAGTAGGTCCACCTGCCATTAGTGTGTGTCGACCTGCTCTAAGGGTGGGTCGACACACTCCGTGCATACTTGCTCATGTACGCACTATGAAATCTGTGCATCTTTTACACTTAGCTAAAAGTTATTTGCTATTCATTCATGGTTACAATGTGTTTGACAAAATACCTTCTATTCTTCTGACAGGTACCTAAGCATGCATAGAGTCAAGTTAAGTGACTCAAGACTTAAATAGACACGAGACCCAAAGGGAAGTCCAAGCTGGAGGCTCTAGCACGTGGACAACTTACTCTCAACGTGTGCCACGTGGACTTCTAAAGCGTCTTAGAAGGTTTTGGCGGGAGTGTTCCCTCCACATGCCCCCTGGGCGTATACTGTCGGGACCACAGGGCTAGAGCTGGAATCCTTCCACGTGGACCCATCTGATTGAGACAGCCCTATCATCTTCATCAAATTTACCTCCGACGCCCCTGCTCTATAAAGTCTGCCTCATCCTTCGATGAGGGTAGAAAAATGCCGGTGGATGTAGAGAGCTGATGAAGCCTGAGTGTCACAAGAGAGAAGAGAAGAAGAAGAAGAGAAAGAGAGCAAAAGAGCCTGAGAGCCAGAGAGTTCGTGAGATGAGTTAGAGTTAGAGTGGGAGACGAAGAGCAGAAGAGAGAGAGAAGTAGAGATTGAGAGAACTAGAGAGAGAGCCAGTGTGTGTGATCAGAGAAAAAGAAGAAGAGAGAATTGAAGAGAGGTTGAGCTAGTGAGAAAGAGGAAGAGGAAGAAAGAGAGTTGCAGCAATTCGAGAAGAGAAAGAAGAAGATCTGTGGTCTCTGGATCAGATCTAGACCACACTGCTCCTGAGAGAGCTACATTCTGTATTTTTATTCCAGCTTTCAGTCATTGTGATTTTCTATCTTTTATTTTCTTTTAAACTTTTATTTCAAGCTGTGAGTCAGCAGAGTAAGCTGTGATACTTAGCGGTTGTAGAGGATCGGTTCCTCTGGTCGGCTAAGCTGTATTGCCCAGCGGTCCAAGCTGTTTGTCAGCGGTAGGTGTAAGCTGTAATGCCCAGCAGTCGAAGCTGTGAATCAGCGGGTGTAGGCCATCCACACCTCCAAGGAGACCCAGCATCAGAGGATTACTCTATCCCCATGTAGACGCCTAATTTTGGGCATCTTGCAGACCTTGATTTTAATCATCATAAGAGTGACACTTTTCCTTGATGATTGAACTCTCGAGTGCCTATTTCCAGTCTAATAACTCAATCAGGTCGAAAACCATCAAGATAACGGGCTGAGCCCACTTTCTGGGTGGCCAAATTGATGGCCGCACAACTCCCAGAAGGCCAGAAATCCTGGGCGGCTAGGTACATGGCCGCCCAAGTCATCTTGAATGGCCAGCGGGATGGCCATCTTCTAGTAACCATCTGTCAATACATGTTTTCACGATTCCTCCTACTCCGGAAGCATCCTTTGCAACCTATCCCACTTTGGGGAGTCAATGCGAGCATACCCACGCATGTACTCGCTCCAAGAGTGGTCTAAAACCCCTTCATGAGGATTCTAGCCCCATTTCGAATAGATTTTGAGGGAGGAAAACCCCTCCATGTATAATACACTCCCCTAGGGTTCCAGCACTGAGGGATAGAGGTTGGGGGAGGTTGGACATTCTAGGGCAGGATTGGAGGATCAGGGACCTTGGAGGGCCGTGAGGTCCTCGAGAGTTCTTCCTATTTCCATCCCGCCATACCAAAAAATGTGGAACAAAGCCTAAGAGTTTCGAGCTCCACCTGCAGAAGAAAGATCAGTGTCCACCATCGGAGGAGACCAAGCTTACAGTAAATGGCCATCAACCTGGCTACCCATCATCCTCGAATGGCCATGAATTCAGACACCCACTACTGGTCGATGGGCAATCCCATCTTTCTTCCCTCTGTGTTACTTCCCTGTTGCATTTTAATTTATTTTTACACATTCCCCTTCATTGCTATTACATTACATGCACAATAGCTTTCCCTAGATCCCTATTTTAAATAGATTTTCACCCTAAAACATAGGGAAGACAGGTGCTTGAATGTCTCATCCATCCCCCCTTCTCGATAAGATTTAACCCCCGATTGCATGCATTTTCTTCCATTCTAAGCAAATATTACACTTTCGCAGTCTAATGGGTTCATTTTCCATGGTTACTGGTTGATTTTCAAGGACTTCATAGCAGACTCGTAGATTCAAGCTTCCCGTTCTTAGTCGACCGAGAGTGAGGAAAGACAAGTCCCACGATCCCCCATCGAGAAGGTGTTTGCAATCACCCCATTCATGTGAGATTTAGGTAAAGCCCCTGGCAATCACCCCATTTCGTTCATAATAACCCTGTGCACTGTAGTGTTAGATCGAGCTTTGGGATCATGTTGACCCGAGTGTCTACACCGAAGATGGTATTTTAAATCCGGCACCTACAACTCTCTAGCGATCATGGTGGGACTCTCTCGCTCACTGTGAGTCATTTAAATTGAAGTCTTCTGAATTTCTTTTCTAGTAGCTTGCCTTTTTCATTGTATGTTTCTCATTTTTTGTCGCTTACTGCACCTTTTGGGAGTCTGGTCCATCAGTGAAGCCAAAACATGAGGCGGCCAGGTTTTTGGCCGCCTAGACCCAAGGTGGCTAGGAACCTGGCCGCCCACCATCTGTAAACGGCCGTCGATCCAGCCGTCTTCTATTTACGTTCCCCTTCATAGAATTGCTTCTATTTACTTTTTAGTTTCGTAACTTTGCTTCTATTGTGTATATTCTTGAATTCTGAGTGTTCTAACAGTGCAAGTCTGGATTCAGACTTAAAAAAAGTTGGCACCACATAGATTAAGAGCACCCTCCCTTTGGATTGAACTCTTCACCTAAGGATTCCCACTCAGGTGTAACTATTCCTTTCCATTTAGGAACCTCCATAAGTCCTCGCGAACTGTGGATTCTCATACGGTCGTCGGGTAGGTTGTAATATAGAAGTCCTATTAGAATTCCTAAAGGGGTGAGATTCATCTTAGGATTACCCCGAAGTTTAGCCTCAATCCCCCTAGACAACTCCAATCTCATCTAGAGGGAATAAGCTAAAACTGGACTAATCTTTGGACTAACCTAAGTTGAAAATTTTGGGGCGCTTTGTGTACGAACTTGCTTGTTGTTAGATACCATTAATTTAATCTTAATTGGCCTTAAATTTTCACTTGAATCTTTAAAATTGATTAGGTTGGATTGTGATAGATCAATGTTCTCCTAACATGCATGTTGACGAGGATGATGATGATTATGAATTTCATGATGCTGAAACCATACTTGATGTGGAAGAAGATACACCCAATGCTTTCATTAGGATGTGTCAAAATTCACCAATTAATGTGAATGAAAACACAAGTAGCGAAGAGTCATCCTCCTAAAGTTAAGAACCAATCAATGTCAAACCCCCATCAATCACTCCAAGGGAAGACCAAGTGCTAGCTAATGTGTTGTCTCGTTATTCCCCTGATCACTTGATTTCTCTAGCTTCCCAAAGAAAGTCAATTCTCAATTATCAACCCATTCCCAAGAGATCTCTAATTCCAATGTCAAGATCATTCAATAGGACTTCCTCCCATGCTGCTAGTGAATCTAACTATCCTCTTTACCATCAAGGGGTTGCTCCATCTCCAAGAAATTATGCTATTCTTAACGCCGATGCATCCCTTTAGCAATCCGATTTCATATCCAAACAAGAGGTGGAACAATATGTCCGACAAATAGTTGCCAAGAGTCTCCCCACATCTGGGCCTCACTCCTTAGCCAACTATTGCAAACTTCTGAATACTTACTTTCCCCCAGATTCAAATCCCCCAAATACCGGAGACAACAACATCTCTCTTGCTTTCTAATGGACTCTCACCAATGGCTTTACGATCGGGTTCTCCTAGTGCAACTCTTCCAAAAATCCCTTGAAGGAGAGTCCCTAAAGTGGTTCTCTTCACTCCCGGCCATTGATCTTATCAATTTTGACATTGTGTCTGAGCGTTTTATCACTTAATTCAGTCACATGACTAATGTAGCTCCCACTATTTCCGTCCTTGCAATAGAGAAGATGAAGTCAAACGAGGACTTCATTCAGTTTGTAAAAAGATGGAGAGCTATGAGGTCCAAGTCTGGGATCGCCTTCTCAGAATCTCAGGCTATGATCATGCTAGTCAAAAATGCAACTCCTCGACTCCGTGCCATCCTAATGCTTAGCGAATTCCTCACATTCGCTCAGTTTTACAATCCTTAGGCGGCTAGAAACCTAGCCGCCTACCATCCTAGGTGGCCACACATCTGGCCGCCCTCACCCTCAAGGAGGCCATCGACCTGGCCGCCTATCCCTTTGAACGGCCAGCCTCCAAGCCGCCCAGCTCCCTTTGAACGGCCCTCGACTTGGCCGCCTCCAGATAACTACAGTCAATCCCACATTTCCGCCCACTCTGGGCACGTCCTCCGAAACCACTCCCACTTCGGGAGGTTCGAGACTCACGTAGCTTGCACGTAATCTATTTTCAAATAATTTTGGAGGGAGATTGCCCCCACATACAAAAGGCCCTCCATTCGAAATCATCCAAAAAGGGAGGAGGAGGAGGAGGTTCGACACTTCGTTGGTTGGATACTTCGTAGGAGGAGGTTGGACATTTTCGGGAGGAGAGGCCACCAGTCCGGAGCCTGGGGAAGAGAGCTAAAAGGACAAGAGCAACCTTCCTGACCTTCCCCTAGTAGCAGAACCTGCCATTGGAGAGCTCTGCCGCGGATGAGCCCTAGTTGCAGGGGTCGGCCATCGACATGGCCGCCCACCCTCTCTGAGCGGCCACAATGCTGGCCCCCCTCTGTTGGTCGTCAGGCAAACCCCATCCTGATGGGAATCAACACCGAGCACTAACCTTTTAGTTTGCATTTGTGTTCTTTTGTTTGCTTTTATATCCTTGGGAAAATGGGTTTGCAATTGTAAGGCTTTATAAGCCAATTTGTTAGTCATTAAGGATCTTTGGATTTATTTGCAAAAGTCTAGTAGGTCCAACAGGGGCCCCCACCTTCTTCCCCATTGGTCTAGCTAGGCTCTAGGGCCCATGTGGGGATAGTCAAATGTCCAAGGTAGGCTTGACCATTCAAGGGGACAAGATGGAAGGAAAATCAAGATTCTCTCCCCTTAAGTCAAGGGGGCGCCCCCCCTTTTTAATGGATTTATTCATTGTTGTAATTTTTGTATTTTGGTCATTTGACCACATGGGGGATTAATTATCCTATCTCTTGTTTACCCCTCCCTAACAATTAAAGGACGACCTTGACAAAGCCGTTATTTCAACAAATGACGCCCTTGACTAAGGCGTTAATTAATAAAAATATAGAAAAACTCCATATTAAGTAAATATTGAAGTCCAATCTGATTGTCGCAAAGTAACATGAGATTTAGCCAACTTAGCATCAAATGTGGCGTGTCTACAACCGTTGTCTCCACTTACCTACGGGTATGGTCTATATCTCTCGACATGTCATCTTTGACAAGTCGTGCTTCCCTTTCACTGAGCTACGCTCCTCCCCGCCACATTCTTCTGCTGGTATACTTGGGCCGTTGCCCATTTTTGGTGCTTCACAGGCACCCGCTGCGCCCATTTCTCTGCCGGCGGCACCTTGTATCACAGTTGATGGGGATCGTGTGCCATCATCTACTCCCCTCACTTCACGGACTTCTGTTGTTGCAGCTAAGGACGATGTTACACCTGATGGTGCCTCTTCTGCACCATCACCAGCGGTCTGCGAGGTCGATACCATTTCTCCCAGGAAGGTTGCTGCACCTATGCCTTCCACTTCCCCGCGCACCTCTTCATCTCCACCACAGTGCTATCGCCGTCTATGCGGCATATATGACGACAATGTACCTGTTTCACTGCAGTCACCTGCTACTTATGTGGCGCACTTACAAGACAATCTGGCATCTAAATCTTCTACAGGTCAGGGTGTTCTTCCTCAAGCTGATCATGTTGAACCCACGTACTTTTCTCAAGCAGTGTGTTTCCCAGTTTGGAGGGATGCTATGTCAAATGAATTCAATGCTCTTCTCCATAATCATACTTGGACTTGAGTCCTTCGTCCTTCTTCAGCTAATATTGTGGGCTGTAAATGGGTGTTCAAAATCAAACGTCGATCGGATGGCACTATTGAACGTCACAAAGCGAGGCTTGTTGCAAAAGGGTACTGCCAAATTCATGATGTGGGACGGGCCACGACTCGACCTAAACTCTAAGCAAGCTCGCGGTCGTCCCTATCGAGGGAAGCGTACGGACGTGCACGGTTGAGAGGGGGTGCACTCTCCCTTCTTCCCATTTGATGAATTGGTTTTATAAAAAAAAATCTAAGAGTGGAAAGTCCAGGAGGATAATCAGAGAGCAAGAGTTCCAAAATGGTAAGAGTTCATGTCGTGGACGTAACGCCCCTAGACTCTCACGATTCCCCCTACTTTAAAGAGGGATCTTGTAGTTATTTAAACCCAAGGAGCCTCTCCAAAAAGGTAAGCCATTCGTAGTCTCCTCAACTGGTGAAGAGCAGTCTCGTGACATACACCTCCTTTGCCTCCTTTTGCATTCCACTCTTGCCCTTGCTGACTTAAGCATCAGAGGGTTTTCCCTTGGATAGCAATCCCAGGTCCCTTGATCACTTGTTTCCATTTGTAGAATTCCATCCTAAGGTGGCTTCGCACCATTGATCCGGGACTCATTTTGCCCTAGATCCAACGGCCAGTGACTTAGCACGATATCTTGCCTCTTCAATGACTAAATCAAGGTTCACTAGATATCCAAAATTAGGCATCTATAAATGTCCCTCCGGAACACCTATTTTGCAGGGGAGCCTGGCTAACTGATAAATGGATGTTTCAAAAAAAAGAGCCTAATTTGGGTGCCCCACTAGAGGAAATAATCAAGCCAAGGGTGAGCCTCACATGGGAACCGATAAACGTAGTGGGTGCAAAGTCAAAGGGAGCAGGAGGAAAGGATTGGCAATAGCTTGTATTAGTAGTCCGTGGGACACTAGTCAATCGCTGTGAGACAGAGACACACTCAAGGATGCATTGCAATCTGGCCCAAGGAGATACAAGACACCCAAAACAAGGATAAGTAATAACCAGGATAGGTAATGACCTCTGACTCACATGTTTATGGCAAACACATGCAAAACACACTCACAACTACTAGAATTGGAGTGGAATAGATAGAGAACATAAGAGTTATGGACTTTAAGAATGTAGATGATAGAAAAAGGGAAGTTCAGGGGAGACTGGTGGTAGACCCTTCTCTCCACCTTTTTTTCTTTTATGCTGCGTGAGTGCATGGCTTTGTTTCTGGTTATAGCCCCATCTTCATTTAACTTATTCTTAAACACCCATCTAGTTCTTATGATGGGTTGGTCGGTGGGTTTGGGAACTAGATTCCACACCTGGTTTCTTTCAAATTGGTTAACCTCTTCATGCATGGCATTGACCCAATGTAAATCATGCAAGGCTTCATAAATGTTTTTAGGTTCCACTTGGGACACCAATACTATGAGATCTTCATTATTAAACTCTTTATGAAATGATCTAGTCCTTGGGGGGTCATGTTAGTTTCCTATGATGTTTTGGACTAGATGATCCCTTAAGGTTCGAATGTTGGTAGAAGACTCACCGGGCAGAATTGGGTGTGCAGGGATTTCGGTCGACTGACCTAGTTCTTGTGCTATGGGTTGTGATTGGTTGCCTTCTCCTGGTTCTTCCTTGTGCTCTAGAAATCTTCCATCATCCTCCTCCTTTTTCCCGTGAACAACACCTTTATCCGAATCATTAGTCAATTCAACAAACACCACATGCGGAGTTTCCTCCACGGTTTGATTCTTTACATTGAAAACCCTATATGCCCTTGATGTTTCAGAGTACCTAAGAAATACTCTAATATCACTCTTGGCTTTAAATTTGTCTAAGTCAAATTTGTCATTATTATGCACATAGCATTTTGATCCAAATGCTCTAAAGTATGCCAAATTGGATTTCCTACCTTTCAACATCTCATAAGAGATTTTCTTACACTTTGGCCTTACCATGGCCCTATTAATTATGTAGCATGTTGTGTTTGCTGCTTCAGCCCAGAACTTTCTTGGGAGTTGGCTCTCAATCAACATGGTCCGGGCGATCTCAACGATTGTCCGATTCCTTCTCTCCACAATGTCATTTTACTCTGGGGTCCTGGGAGAAGAAAATCTATGTGTTAGGCCTTCTTGATTACATAGCTCAGAAAAGGATGAATTTTTTAATTCTCCTCCATTGTCAGACAAGATGGTGGAGATTCTGAATTTAGCTACTTGCTTTACTTTTCTTAAGAATTTTTGATTTGGCCGTAGGGCCCCTAGTTTTGGCAATTAATCAAGGGTGTTCCCTCGTATGGGGGATGTAAATGACGTCGTGACTTTTATGGCGTGACGGGATTTGGTCCCGACCCGAACCACACAATCACCTGACGAAGTCAGATAGAGCGCACCATGGGCTTCCACAAGGCCTGAATAAATCGTCACTTCGTGACTGGCATGCCCTCGCACTAAATAGACAAATAAGCACACTAAAAAATGAACAAAAAATTAGGCACATTTTAGTGCGTCCACAGAGAGCTGATGGAATCCAAATCGGATACCCGGTTTGGGCTTGGTACTTAAATTACTCAATTCAGAACTAAGTTAGTTCTTAAAGGTAACTTTGTTTAAAATAATTTAGATAACTAGGGGTTCAGAGGTCCAAAATGTAAAATACTGGCCTGATCGGCATACCGATCATTCCAACGCGACCTGGGTGGTGAGAGTGACTTGGGAGAGCTGACAGAATCCAAATCGGATACCCGATTTGTGCTCGGCGCTCAAATCATTCAATTCAGAACTAAGTTTTCAAAGCTAACTTTGTTTAAAATAATTCACATAACCAGGGGTTCAGGAGTTCAAAATGTAAAACACTGGCTTGATCGACGTGCCGATCATTCCAACGTGACCTGGGTGGTAAGAGTGACTTAGGAGAGCTGACGGAATCCAAATCGAATACCCGATTCAGGCTCGATGCTCAGATTACTCAATTCAGAACTAAGTTACTTTTCAAAGCTAACTTTGTTTGAAACAATTCACATAACTAGGGATTCGGGGGTCAAAAATGTAAAATACTTGCCTGATCAGCATACCGAACATTCTGATGCGACCTGGGTGCATGATGAGTGACTTGGGAAAGTTAACGGACTCCAAATTGGATACCTGGTTTGAGCCCGACGCTCAGAAGTGCATTCTTCAAATGCACTTTGTTTAAAATTAAAGAAGTTAGTTTCGTGGGCCCAAAATCTAAAATATCGGTCAGATTGACATGCCGATCATTCCAACACGACTTTCAGATCCATCGTCTCATGGGATTTTTGACCAATTCAGGGCCATAGATGCATGCTAGGAGGGTTGGGGGAGCTTCCCCCTTGATTTCCCCATCATCGGGCGATGATCAGGGCATGGAACAACATTTTGGGGGTTTTCCTGTCGTTTCGCTCTAGGGTGAGCTTAGCGGTCTGTCCAGTGACCGCTAGGCTCCCCAGGCGGCCTCAAGTAAGACCGCTTGATGGCACTGTATTGTCGGCAGGCCATGCGGTCCAATAGTGGACTGCTGGGCTTTGGTTAGCGGCCGCACGATAGACCGCTAACCATGGGCTAGCGGTCATTCTTCGACCGTTTGTTCTATTTTTGACCGTTGCACCCTCGGGGCACGTGTTTCTGATCGTTGGGAGTCACGTGTTCCCTCGCGGCCATAGGTACGATCGTTTGCGGATGCCTTACGGTCATAGTGTAGACTGTTTGGCTTGGGCTAGAGACCTTACGATAGACCGCTAGGCTCATCATGACTCATCCCTTAGCGGCCTAAGGAACGACCGCTAGTGTTTGTCTCGCGGTCTAAGGTATGACCGCGTGGCTCGCCTCGCAATCTAGAGTAGGACCGCTAGGCCCTGAGCTACCTGAGTGGATTGTAGTCCCGTTTCCCCTCGATCCGTGATTTTCAAGAGTCAGTTCTTAACTCCGATGACCCATCCACTGGTCGTAGCTTTCCCACGGCATGCGTGTGCTGGCCCACTTGGGAGTGGTGATGCAGCGTACCCGAGAGAGACGGTTGTTAGGCTAGTTACCGTAGGGCCCCCACGAGCAGTCGAGTCTGGGCTTCGGGGGAATAACCAGCTAGAGGACAGGCCTAGGGCATATGGTCTGAGTGTGCACACGAGGTTGGGGGCGTCGGACAGTGCTGACGAGCGTGACCCCAATTAGTCCTTGTTTGCGGTACTGGTTACTTGGTGTGTCTCTGTCTCCACCTGCGTCATTGTAGCGAGACACTTGTGACGGGGTGTAGGACGTCAGGGGACACATCTGATCATTCTTCTAGTGGGTGGTGCTCCGTCTGCTGGCAGGTATAGACTCGAGTTTTGACGGATCGAGGTTCGCTTGTTCGGTACAGTTAGTTTAGGTGGCTTTTCCGTTTATTTATTACTGCTTGTTGGTTCTACCGTACCCCCGTTAGTAGCATTACCTTCGTACTGCTTGTGTTTCCTGTCTTGTTTCTTTCGTGCGAGGTGGGAGTCCGCGGGATCCCTACTGAGCCTATAAAATGAGGCTCACCCCTGTGTTTTCAGGTGAGGTGGGGTCGTCGCGGGACGCGGCAGGTTTGCAGTGAGGTTCTAGTAGCCGAGATTAGCCACCAGTTGCCAGAGCCGGGATATGTCCCGTGTACTTATACCTTTCTTTCAGTTGACTGTACTTTTTTTTGGACATGAGATGTACTGGACCTTGTAGCAGTTTAATTATTTATTTAAATTTTACATTATTATTTAGTTGATCATTGTGTTATCTCTGCAGTTACTTTAACTTCTTACACACCCTCACACCATCCTTTCTTCCCTTCCGAGTCTTCGGGCTCGTGGGAGGCGGGCCGAGATTCGAGTCGCGCCGGTTCCTTTCCGGTACTCGGATCCCGGGTCGCCACAGCTGGTATCAGAGCGAGGTTGTGAAGGTGTATAAGGATCTGAAATGACTGCAGTGGTCCAGAAGGTCCATGAATGTCCTGTACAGTCGGCGACTGGCTTAGGGTCCGCGTGTTTTATTGAATTGCGATTATTTTTTTGATGCCAGGAGTGTTATGGCGCTGCGGAGGAGGGCTCGTTCCCAGCAGGGGGAGTTGAGTGGTGATCCAGAGGAGCATAGTAGGGCCATGGTTCCTGAGAGTGCCGCTGGAGGTGCTCAAGCTCCAGGGATGGACGATTTCTTCCGAGGCATGTTTGACTATGTCTTCCAGCAGCGGCAACTGGGGGACCAGCAGCAGAGAGGAGATGCTGGCGAGGGTTCGTCGTCTCGAGGTGGTCCTGGTCGGGTGGTGAAGGAGTTCTTGCAGTTTCAGCCGCCTTCTTTCGGTGGGCAGCCAGATCCAGAGATTGCCAGAGAGTGGCTGGGTGATTTGCGGAGGATCTTCAATGCGATGGAGTGTGCTGAAGAGGAGCAGGTGGTGTTGGCTACGCATCGCCTTCAGGGAGCGGCCCAGACTTGGTGGACGTCAGACTGGGAGGCAGCATTCCAGTCTTGTCCCCTTCGGCAGATCACGTGGTAGGAGTTCATCGTGGCGTTCGAGCGTGCCTTCTGTCCATCTTTCATCAAGACGCAGAGGCTGTGTGAGTTCATGAAGTTGACCCAGGGCGATATGTCAGTGATGCAGTACCGTGCCAGGTTCGTCAAGTTGGGCCACTATGCGTCTCACATCATGGCGGATGAGGAAGTGAAGACTGATCAATTCATTAGTGGTCTGAGGGTCGAGCTGAGGCACCATCTTCTTGCGTCAGGTGTGTCTACTTTGGATGCGGCATGCAGGGCAGCGTCGGCGCTGGAGAGAGATTTGTAGAAGATCCGAGGGCAGGGTAGTGCTGGTCTGGTTCAGGCAGATTTTGATCAGCCGTCAGTGGTTCAGCAGTAGGGTACTATCCAACTTTCAGCAGGTGGATCCGTGGTGACGCAGTCAGTTACCCCCGTGCCGGAGTCTTCTTCCTTTAGCTCTAGGCTCAAGAAGCTGCTCAAGGAAGCTGGTTTTGGCAGGAGGCGTCAGGACCGTAAGGGGCGGACGCAGCAGGAGTCGACTGGCAGTGTTCAGCAGCCGGTAGCTTTGTAGCGTCGGAGTTCGGTGAGTGGTGCTCGGGACGGGTGTCCCAGGTGCGGTGGCTTTCATCCAGGCAGGCCGTGTTCAGCGCCCGTGGTTTGCTTCAGGTGTGACCAGCCAGGGCATATGGCACGTGACTGCCCACAGAGGCCGAGTCAGCCGCCAAGTTTTCAGCAACAGCAACAGTTTCAGCCCCAGTAAGTGCCAGCACAGTCGCAGTAGTACCAGCGACAGGAGTAGTTTCCTCAGTTGTCTCGGTCAGCTATCGTAGGGAGGCAGAGATCCCGAGACAGAGTGACCCACATGACCAGAGCGGAGGTTGAGGCGTCGCAGTTGGTGGAAGGTACTCTTTCGATTTTGGGTTGTGCGGCTCGTGTTTTGTTCGATTCAGGCATCGTGTACGTTGCACTAACCACAGGTGAAGCCAAACACGGATTACCCGGCAAGTCAGGTCAACCATGATAGAAACCAGTCACGAAAACCACAACTCATGTGTCGTGTGACGGAAGCACATCCTCACTAGAAGAAATGCCAGATGCATCCACTGACGTCCTACACTGCACCTCAAGCGTCTCCCACTAGCCTCGAACGCAGTAATTGAGACACTGAATCAAGTACCAAGGAATAACAGTAACGAGTGACTAGTCAGGGTCATGCCCGTCAGCGCTCGTCCAACGCCCCTTACCACGTATGCACACACAAGCCCAATGCCTTGAGCCGGGCGTCTAGCTAGTTTTCCCCCCCAGTAGGACGCTACTGTAAAGCAAGGGGGCCCACAAAAACTAGCCTAAAAATTATCTCTCGGGAACTACCCCGCCACCACTCCCGGGTGGCCCGACACCCAATGTGTCATCAGGCTATGACTAGTGGAGGTTCATTAGACACAGAGACTCAAAACAATGAAGTATAGATAGGGTAAACACTCATCCGTCGCACATACTATGAAACACAAGGCAGCACACGAAATAGCTGCCTAACTCAGGACAGACAACTAGACTTGCACACAATGATCCTTGAGTCACACGACTCGAGTCAAGATCGTCGCTCATCACGGTAATATATTGTACAATTAGCCTAGTCACTAAGCCAAAAACCATGAAGAAACACAAGTCCTCAGCCCCTAGGCTGCACATAGGACTTACGATTTCGGAAACAAGGAACACGGAACATGAGGGAACATTAAAGCCCTCGAACCACATAGGCACGTAAACTGAGATAAAATGATACCTCCATGCGTCCACAACTAGAGTCTCGATCCATACAGGATAACCGAGACACTCACGAGGTCATGTGTCAACCACTAGGTCACAACTAGGTTGACCAGAAATCATAATGACTCTCAAAATGCACAAAACACTACTTGGTACAATGGCACTTTTGTACATCCTATAACACGGTCACAGCTCTCATAGGACATCCACAAAAATTGGCTGGGATTTCTTTTAAAAAAAATGTGCAACTATGAAGGATCTATACACATGATATTAGAACAGAGGATTAGGAGGTTAAGACAAATAATCTTTCTAGTTGATAGGATTCTGCTTGCGTTCGAGAGAAACCTGTTTGGATTATGTGATTTTCGCAAGGCAGTTTGGTAGCCCAAGCTGCACTTCGGTAAGTTGAGTTAGGAAGGTGCTCCTTTTTAGATTTCCAGAAATGATATACTTCTTACGGCTATCATTGAAATGGGTTGCTTCGTCAACCTTCTCCTTGTTCTTCTCCATCGTCTTTCTACTAGTTGGAACTCTTTTGTCTTGCTGGGTCTTTTTCTAGATAATATGCCCTTAGGATTAATATGCCCTTAGGATTCTGCACGGATTTCTGATCTATTCCATGCTATTTAGGTGCAACCTTAGGCCCACATTTTACTTCGTTACAGACTAGTGTAGATCTTTTGTTTGCATCCGATAACTTAAGATCCTGTGCAAAAAAAAAACTATTTCATACTTTTTTAGGTGCATGCTTAGGGAGTATTTTTTTAACTTGCTTGCTGACTTGTATTGGATTCTGCAGATGTAACACAAGTACTCTGTGATCTGGAGCTTACAATACGGAGAGTGAAGGTTGCCACAACTCCAGATGGGAAGGTTGTGGACCTTTTCTTCATCACTGACACCAGGTATATACTATACATTTAATTCTCTTATTTGTCCTATTTATGGCAAAGACAAAATGTAAACGCAGCAGCACATTTCTTCATAGTCCATTTTGGGTCAAGATTTCCCTACAATATCTAAAAGACATGATGTGTATTATTGTCTTTGTATAAATTTTAAATGCATCAATTTCCTATATATTTTGCTGTCCATGAACTCTGCCATGGCCGGTCCCAAGCCCGGATGAGAAAGGAGGAGGGTTTGCGTTAAGTTGACAGCCAACAGTAAAATTTTGTCACATCTTCCATATGAATTCTGATCTAAATATTTTTTGTGCTAATGCTAGGGCGTCCC
>JANBPO010008703.1:0-15613 GCA_024336825.1 Amorphophallus titanum
TTATTTTGAATGGTATGTACTCTGCAACCCAAATAGGCCAAGGAAAGGGCACCCCTATATAGGGTGCCAATTCATCAAATAGAGCCCATCTGAGTGGGCGCTATTCTCCAAGACTGCAAGCAGCATTCGTATACAAGGTGTTGGAGTGAAGAGCGCCCCTTTTTAGGGTGCTATTTCAAAAAAAATGAAGACCCTTGCTTGGGCGCCATTTAACTGAGGAAGAATATGAAAATTTTGACTGTAGTGTTTTGTTCGAACTGTAATACGAGTTGCTGTTTGAGAAGGTTTAAATTGAGAAGGACTGATATATGGAAGTTTATGATCTATTAGGATTCCCTACGTAGGAATTTAAGTCCTGATCAAACCCTAAACCTTGTAGGTTCTTTCTATCTATAAATAAGTCTCTTCAGAACCCGTCAGTGGTTATTGCCTCTAAGATCTCTTCGTCGACGATGACCTATTTTCCTTCTTCTGTTGTTCTACGGGGATATAACTCCTTATTCCTTCGGCTGAACGTGAAGGGTAGCCCCTTTGCTTCCTACTTCTTCTCTGCTTCTTCCTCTTGTTGGACGAAGCTTATTGATTGCTACCCAGCGTGAACGTGGAGGAGAATTGCTTCTTCTCTCTAACTACTGCTTCCTCCGGTGAACTTGTTGATTAGCAGCTTATCTTCCTCCTGCGGCTGGAGCATTAAGAAGCCAACTGCTTCTTCTTCCTCTTCCTCTACATCTACCATTCTGTTGCTGCTGTTTACTACAGTTGTTGATTCTTTCCTACAGTTGCAGTGCTACTACTGCATAACATCGTCTTCTCTTCTCTGATCATCAACCCAAAAACATCCAACTAGGTAGGTGTTCTCAAGTACCAAGCCCAACCTAATAAATTCGGATCATGAGCGTGCATATAAGTTGGCTAGATTGGTTTTCAGTGGTTCTATTACGTTTTTATAAGTTCAGTAAAAGGGCGCCCCTCTATAGGGCGCTATTTCACCAAACGACTATACACACAGTCGTTATTCTTTTAGCAATTCCCCCCCCCCCCCCCCCCCCCCGCCCCCCCCCCCCCCCCCTGCCCGCGCCGGGCCCCAATTACGGGAGAATAATGGCGGGGTGGGGTAGTTGAGGGGTCAGTATGAGGTGGCAGATGATGTGGCCGCTAGGGCTGAAGTGGCAAGAAGGGAATGGAGTGAGGTGGATGGAAGAGAGAGGGGGCAGACTAGAGAGAGAAGGAGGTAGAGGGAGATAGGGGCTTTCCCTCTTGAGAGAGACAGAGAGGGGAGAGGAGCACAGTAGATGATTTCTCTCACAATTTCAATTTTTTCATTCAACATTCATTAGTTCTCCCATGGGGGGAGTGAGGTCCTATTTATAGGATCCCAACATTTCACATGACCAAATTGCCATTGGCTTTACACAAAATGACACATGTTGTCCAATGGAGATACAATGAGCCCAATTGATGGACTAGAGGCCCATTTGACTAAAAGCTTAGGTAAATAACAAGCTATCCTAGATACATGACTCAAATAAAGGGGAAAATACATGATCTATGACTCAAAATAACGAAATAAATACACAACATAATTCGAAATAAATTGGCAACCAAGACTATTAGTCGACGGTGAGCAATGGGGGTCTTCAGCAAAAAAGAAGTGACAGGAGATGTCCTCATCAGTTGATCTCTTCTTTCCCTGCATTTGTTGTACTGAGCTTATTGATTGGGCTTGTTGTCTTATCTGCCAGCTGATGACTAGACAACTGCCTTGGAGATGGTCTAGAAGCTGGTTAGTACCAGACCAACAGTCGAGCTTCCCTCCTTCGAGGCTGAGCCGGGAGTAGTGCGCAGTCTAAATGCCCTTATTGCTGGAGCCACAGTCATCCCATCGTCACAAACACCGATGTCATTGCCTCCCCCTCCTTTACCTACTGTGGTCTCAGCCTACACTATGGGGCTGGTTGGGTCTTCCACCATGGGACCCTCAGGGGACGCCCTGCTGACAAGTCGTCATTTCGTTTTTGGCCATTTCATATTTTTATTATTGACGACATTGTGAAAGTCGTCATTTTAAAAGACGCCCGAATAGGGGTCGTCATTTCATTTCGACATTTATTATTATTTTCGATTGACGTCACTGTGGAAGTCGTTATTTCAAACGACGACTGTGTGAAGGGTCGTCATTTTCTCCAAAATTCTCAATACGTCTCGGATTCCATTCTTTCTCTGTTTTGAGTCCTGTTTCACTCCGGAAAGGTCTCCATTAGCTTCCTATGGCTGGGAGGACTCCTTCCAATATTTGTCTCCTACTAAAATCGATACCCTCCTGCTCTTCCCTATAAATGGAGCCTACGGTTCTCTGCAGAACGGGGGGGGATTTTCAATAGCAGGGGGAGGTGCTGCGCAATTGTCGACGGAAAGAGGGAGCTCTATACGCATAAAGTTTCATCCGGTTGGGTCTTCCTAAACACATATCAAAAGCAAAAGGAGAAAATAGCCTAGGCTCCTTTACCTCCTCTCTCTTCCTCTGTTCTCTGTTTCTTTTATTTGCCTTAATTGCATGCGTGCGTCTTAGTTATTGTTCTGCTATTTTTCTCAACCACGTTGAGATAATCCCTCCAACAGTGCAACACTTGCACGCTTTATCTTTTATTTTTACATACTTCATTCATCATATCATTTCTATCCTCCCCTTTTGCATAAGGGGTTTAAAAGGGCAATGCCCACAAGGTGTGTTCTATCCCATGTTTTAATGCTTATATTCATATTGTGGATTTGATACTACGCTTGGGGTTTACTAATTCCAATCTTTTATTGGTCGTTGTCTTTGTTTCTTGCAAGGGTAATCAAAGAAGAACTCCCTCCATCGGCCGGCCGGTAGGAAGGGAAGGTGCACTCACAATCTCCCCCGCTTCATTTAAGGTATTTATATCGCGATCCCTCCATTTATTTATTGTTATATCTTCGAGGCCCTCGCGTCTCTGGCGATCACCCTCCATTAGCGTCTTAATTCCACTCTTATGTTTATATTCTTTTAAGTGGATTCCTACAATCTACACAGTGATAATTCCAAAGAAGTGTGGGACGTACGGATAGGCCGCTAAGTTGTGATAGCATGGGGACGACGGTTCCGTTCGGTGAGTCAGTGCGTGGATAAACGGGCCCTGGCTCAGTATCGGCTTATCGAATTGGTATCTTGACCCATTCTTAACAACTTAGCAATATTATCCTTGGCTAGTTTCTATTTTCATTTGTTTTAAATTTTCCTTTAAACCCAGCATGCATTCATATAGGACTTTGATTTCACTGTGAAAAATTATTCACTTAATTCGATTGTGAAAGCTGTTGCGCTTAAACCTCAAATATAAGATATTACATTCTCAATTGAGTACTCAATTTCACCGAAAGTTGTCTCGAGTTGTTTCTTTGGAAAAGACCCTTGTTTGGATTTGTCTCCAACTCATCCTTTTATTTCTTTTAGACTCACTTTGGCTGCAGCACTTCCACAAAAGCTGGTAACCGCTCCCCAATGGTGAAACCTACTAGTCTATGACCCAGGTACTTCCACACGGTGAAGTTGGCCTCTTTTCTTTTTATCCCTGAACGTATCATCCAGACAATTGTCAATTTCGGAGAACCCTCTTCGAGGTTGCTTCAGTAAAATTTTGGAAAAATTTCAATCAGCAAATGCTGAAAGCATGTCCCATCGCACCTTGACACCCACTTTTCAATCTGCTCCACTCTATTCCATTACACTTCACCTTACTCCACTACATGTCTCTCCCTGACAAAGCAGACGCCAAGGCGGGGCAGCTGTAGACACGTCATTTTAACATTTATGTGAAAAAATCTCATATTACACTATGATGCCCCAGCGCAGCTTTCACATTTGAGTTGCATCAATAATTTCTCAATATTTTGAATTTATTTAGCACATCGGGGAAGGAATGTTGACGCGTCTTGAATAAAGGATGCATTTAATAACAATATAAAAAAGAAGAAAAAGAAAAGAAAAAACTGTTTGACGTGATCTTGGACGCTTTTGTTAAAAGCGTCTTAGGATAAGGACGCCTCAATCAAAAGGTCGGTAGATTCCTCGACAAAATCAGTCATTTTCTTTGCTCCTATTTAAATATTCTTGGAGAATTATTGGGTAATTGCGACGTCTTGTTATCCAGATGCATCTATTAGAGGCATCTTATAGACCAGATAAGTTCACGAAAGACACCGGCGCGAAGGTCAACGTGCAGACGCAGCAGTGGAGCGGCATCGGCACCAAGATCACCACCGCGCTGTCGACCAGCACCCCGCCGGATGTTGTCGACCTCGGCAACACCGACGTCGCGAGCTTCGCGGCATCGGGCGGCCTGCTCGACCTGACCGCGAACAAGAAGGAACTGGAGCAGGGCCAGACCTGGCTCTCCGGCCTCGCGTCGCCTGCCGAGTTCAACGGCAAGCTCTACGCGGTTCCGTCGTTTGCTGGCGACCGCGCAGTGATCTACAACAAGACGCTCTGGGCAAAGGATGGCATCACGTCGGCTCCGACCTCGTACTCCGAGCTCACCGCTGACCTCGACATCCTGAAGGCAAAGAACCCGTCGCCGAACTTCTCCGCGATGTACCTGCCGGGCCAGTACTGGTACGCGGCAATGGGCTTCGTCTGGGATGCCGGCGGCGCGATCGCTACCGGTAAGGGAACCAACTGGAAGGGTGGCTTCTCGTCCGCTGCCTCGCAGACCGGTCTGAACGACTTCAAGACGTTCCAGAACACCTACTCGGACAAGGCGTCGCAGACGCTGAACACCGACACCCCGAGCCAGGACACCATCTTCGCGAACGGCCAAGCTGGCGCGATCATGGCGAACTCGTGGGAGATCGGTGTCATCGAAGGCACCAAGAAGCTGACCGCGGATGACCTCGGCTCCTTCCCAATGCCTGGCAAGTCGGGCAAGAACCAGCCCGTCTTCCTTGGTGGTTCCGACTGGGGCATCGCGAACAAGAGCAAGAACGCCGCTCTCGCGAAGTACTGGGTCAAGATCGCGGCTAGCCCGAACATCCAGAACAACTACGTGTTCGGAAACGACGGCTGGATCCCGAACAGCGTCCAGGCATCCGGTGACGCAGCTACCAAGGCGGCTCCGATCGACGCAGCATTCTTCACCGCTGCGAAGATCTCGAACCCGACCCCGGCAGCAGCAGGCTGGCTGACGATCGAGGGTGACAACACCATCACGCAGTTCGTTGATTAGCCTAAATAGACGTGAGAATAACAATATTCTCTTAAGCTTTCTGATCACACACGGATAGATAATGCAAGTACTCAATGAAATCAAGCTCAACACGGATAACGGAGGTAGCAATGTGTGATGATGCAGTGAATTAAAAATCTATTTGATGGACCTGTGAAGGGAGATAGAGAAAATGATCAATCACACAGGCAATCATACGAGACACAAGATTTTTAGGTGGTTCGGGACCATAACGGACTCCCTACATCCACCCCTCACCGAACCCAGTGAGACTTCACTACATGCTACGAACTGTAGCAGAATGGGGACGAACCCCAATCACACACACGCTACTTCCACAGTAATACACGCACGATGGCACGAGGCCTTGCCTCAACACGCTGTCACTGCAGTACACACACACACAGTCGGGGAATGTACCCCAGACACGACAACCATATGGAGTCACAGCTCCATCCACACACAACTAAACACGGGGAGCCTTTCCCCACAATAAAACCACACACGCGGAAATACAACTCTGCTCACACACAACGTATTCTCAGTTTAACAAACAAAGAGGATATACAATATGCGCCCAAACAACTATCTATGGTTTAATAGAAGAATAGAGATGAGAGAAGAAAGATCCCCCTCAAATCTGCAGTGAAATCTGTCCAAGGGAGAAGTAGGGTGTGCCGGAGAGTTTTCTTCGTGGAGTGGAACTCGACCAAGCCCATAGGAGACGTCCAGGGATGAGTCTTCAAGAAATGCGTTTAGAGCTGGGACAGATCGGCAGAGATCAGCTCGTGGACAACGTACTCCTCTTCTTCTTCCTCCTCCTCTAGGTGGGGCGGCGCCCTCAGCTCCTCTTCCTTCTTTTGTTGCAAGCAAAATGGAGACGTTAAGCTCAATTTTCTTCTTACGAATGGAAATCGCAGCCACTATATAGCAAAGGAAAAATAACCATAAAAGACTTAATAGCCCATGCTAAAACCCTTCAAACCAACACCCAATAGATAGGAGAAACCCTAAGGCTATTAAATAAGCACAGTGGTCCACTAGTCCACAATAATGATGTACAGTCGGCACTGGCTTAGGGCACTACATATTTTATTAACTTCGCCGTTTTTCGTGTCTTCTATCTTTTGCATCAGGGCGAGCATGGCGCCGAGGCGGAGGACTCGCTCTCAGCAGGGACAATCAGCAGAGATTCAGGATGAGCAGGAGGAGCAGAGCAGAGTGCCACCAGTTGCCACTAAGGCAGGGGATACAGCGAGAGTTCCAGGGGTGGAGGATTTCTTTCGGGGCATGTTTTAGCTCATGTCTCAGTAGTTCGGCGGAGATGCTGGTGAGGGCTCATCGTCCAGGGGTGGACCTGGCCGTACAGTGAGGGACTTCTTGCAGTTCCATCCACCCTACTATGGCGGCCAGCCAGACCCAGATGTGGCTAGAGACTAGCTTGATGAGATGGAGAGAGTGTTCAGCTCTATGAACTGTACTGAGGAGGACAATGTGATGTTGGCTTGCAACCAGTTGCAGGGTACAGCTCGAGCTTGGTGGTCTTTGGAGTGGAAGACGTCCCTTCAGTCTCATCCACTTCAGCAGATCGTGTGGAAGGACTTCGTCAAGGTCTTCGAGCATGCTTACTGCCCATCCTATGTCAGTACGCAGAAGATGCATCAGTTTCTGGAGCTGGTGCATGGTGACATGCATGTGTTGCAGTACATGGCCCGATTCGTGGAGTTAGGTCATTATGCTCCCCATATCATGGAGAATGAGGAGCTGAAGACCGAGCAGTTTGTGCAAGGTTTGAGGCAGAAGCTGAGGCACCATCTGATAGTGAATGCTGCCACTAATTTGGAGATGACTTCACATGTAGCGGCGTCATTGGAGCTGGATATGCAGAGGACTCGAGGACAGGTTGGCCAGGGGTAGTCCCAGTCAGGCCGCAGCCAGCAGACGGCTACCCAGCAGCTGAGCACCTTTCAGCACTCCACGGGTAGTTCGGGAGCTCTGTCTTCGGTAGCGTCAGCTGTAGGATCTGCGTCTTTTGGCTCCAAGATCTTGTGTGCCTTGCCCGGCACACCATACTGCTTGTGCCTTCCCTGGCACACTCCCAAACTTGCACCGACCTCCCCTTTGGCCCAAGCTCACCCTGCACAGACCCTGCCACCCCAACACCAACCCGACCTCTGCCCGGCATGGTCCAAATACCCTTCTACCCGGTGCACCCCCTTCGCTCCTTGCACCGACCTTCCCTTTAGCCTAGGGTAGACTTACACCGACCTCAGTCCACCCTGCACCAACCCTAAACCAAGCCCTGCACCGACCCACCTCTGGCCCAGCCTAGCCTGCACCGACCCACCTCTGGCCCAGCCTAGCCTGCACCGACCTAGCCCTTATGTGCACAGACCTTGAACCCCCAACTGCACAGACCCAGGCAACATGCACTGACCTTATTCAGGCATTGCACCGACCTCATGCTGGCCCCAGGCAACACATGCACCGACCTGGCCTACAGGCTGCACCGACCTCCAGCCCTATGTGCACCGACCTTGCCCCTCGCCTGCACCAGACATGCATCCACCTCATCCCAGCCCAGGCAAGACATGCACCGACCTGGCCTGCAGGCTGCACCGACCTCCAGCCCTATGTGCACCGACCTTGCCCCTCGCCTGCACAAGACATGCATCCACCTCATCCCAGCCCAGGCAAGACATGCACCGACCTGGCCTGCAGGCTGCACCGACCTCCAGCGCCATGTGCACCGACCTTGCCCCTCGCCTGCACAAGACCTGCACCGACCTTCAGCCCCTAGCTGCACCGACCTCAGCTCCCAGCTACATCGACCCAGCCTCCAGTCGCACCGACCTAGCCTCCAGTCGCACCAACCCAGCCCAGCATACGCCGACCCTATCCTAGCCTACACCAACCTCATCCCTTACATGCGTTAAGCTTGCACCGACCATTGCCTAAACCTGCACTGACCTTGCTTAAACCCTGCACTGACCTTAATTCCAGGCTTGCACAGACCTCTCCCCAGCCCTTTGTAGCCTCCTCCTTCCACACACACCCCAAATGTAATAAAAGAAGTATTTTACAGAATTCCATGTCCTGGGTACCTCTCGCTCCTCTAGTGCCGTTAGCTTGTACTCTCCTTTGTTGAGCACTTTCATTACCCTATACGGGTCTTCCCAATTTGGTACTAGTTTTCCCATGCCGACTCTAGGATCTGCCACGCTTGCTCGCCGCAGCACCAGGTCTCCAGGGAGGAAGTGACGTTCTTTAATGCGAGCATTATGGTACTGGGCCAATTTCTACTACTAGGCTATGAGCCTTAACTAGGCACGCCCTCTGTCGTCCTCGAGCATGTCCAGGTTTTCTTGCTTTGCCTGGTTGTTTCTGTCCTCGTCGAACTAGCTGACTCAAAAGGACAGGTTAGATATCTCAACCGATATGACTGCCTCTGCCACGTATGCGAGGTGGAAAGGGGACTCCCTAGTGGCGGCCCAAGCAATGGTCTAGTGTACGCATAGTATGCTTGGAATAGAGTCTATCCATGAGTCACTTGCTTGCTCAAGGAAGGTCTTGATGCCATGAAGGAGTGTTCGGCTGACATTTTCCATTAGATCGTTTGCCTGGGGGTGGCCCACAGATGTGTAGTGATTCTAGATCCCCAGCTCCAAGCACTTCTCCTGGAAGGTTGTGCTCACGAACTATCTGCCATTGTCGGTTGTGAGGACGCATGGGATCCCAAATTGACAGATGATGTTTCGTAACACGAACTTCCATGTTACTTCGCTTGTAATTTTTCCTAATGGTTCTGCCTCGATCTATTTGGTGAAGTAATCAATAGCAATGATGAGGAATTTCTTCCTCCCCTGAGCCTCTGGGAAGGGACCCAGTATGTCCACCCCCATCGAGCAAATGGGCGAGGCTCCATCAGACCATGCAGTTGTGTTGCGGGCTGGTGATGTAGGTTCACAAACTTTTGGCATTGAGCACACCTCCGGACATAGTCAAGGCAGTCTTGTTGCAGTGTGGGCCACTAGTAGCCTTGATTAATGAGAGTTCATGCGAGCATTCACCCTCCTATGTGGCTTCCGTAGAGCCCCTTGTGTACTTGGTGGCGGCCGTTGACTGGCGAATTCAAAGAAAAATTTTCCGAAATCATCCGCCAATGTGAGCAGCATCGCATCACGTTTTGCTTTGCCATGCACCCGCAACTGGCATCACCGCGTCCGCTCGAACACGGCAACGCGGATGATTTTGAAGTCTTTTTCCAACATTATGCCTGGGCGCAAGCGCAGGGAGTGAAATGGTTTTCCGTCTGTCTTGACGGCACGAGCTGGGACAAGGACGGCCCAAACGCCTGCGCGGCCAAACATTCGGCGTTGGTGAATCAAATCATCGAACGGCTGCAAGCCAAAGACAGTCAGGCGAACATGATTTTTTGCCCCGCGGCATTTTGGGGCGATGGCACGAATCCCGAACACGCGGCGTATCTGGCCGCCATCGGGCGAACGCTACATCCGGACGTTTTTGTGTTTTGGAACGGCGATGCCAGCGTGACGCCGCGTATCACGCGCGTGGCGGCACAAGGTTTCAAAACGGCGGTGCGGCATCGGCTTTTTCTTTGGGACAATTATCCGGAGAACGCGGACAGTTCGACGATGCACCTTGGTCCGTTGAGCGGACGCGATCTGGATCTGTGCGACGTGGTGGACGGCTACATCAGCAACCCGATGTGCAGCCAGAATCAAATCAACCGCGTGCCGCTCGCGACGTGCGCGGATTACGCGAACGATCCGCAGAACTACAAACCGGCGCGTTCCATCGGTCAGGCGATCATGCGTTTCGCCAAAACCCAATCGCAGCAGAACGTGTTGAAGGAATTGGTGGAATTGTATCCCGGATTCATCGTGGCCGGCGGCGGCGCGGGGACAAATCCTTTGCGCGCCAAACTGGACGGTTTGCTCGCCCAAGACCGCACGAAAAAATCGGCGCTGGAATTCATCACTGCGGTGGACAATCTGGCCGCGCGATTCAAAAAATCATTTCCCGATCAGTTTCCCGACGCGCGCAAATCGTTGTTGAACGACATCGAGTGGATGAAAGCCAAAATCAGTTGATAATCATTAGTTGATGGTTGATCTATGAAGGTTTTAATTATGAAATTTAAATTAAAAATTTTATTTCATATTTTTAATTATCGAATTTCTACACTCACACTAGTCGGTGCATGTTATTGTTTGAGGTCTATGCTACTTCGTCCATTACACACACAGGTTTGTACAAGTTCTGTTCAAGGTTAATGCAAGTTTTGGTCTTCATGTACAATAAGGTCAGTGCATCTTTCTAGTCTCAGTATATGAATAACTTAGGTCGATGCTATTTTTCGTTGACTAAACTAAAGTCAATACATTCTGTTTGCTTTGACTACACTTTCATCATGACTTGTGATCACAGGGTGTCTGATAAAATTCTCTCTACTTTGCTGACAGGGACTAAGCACATTATGACTCCAGCTCGTGGAACCTTAAGTTGGGCACGTGATCCAAGGTATCTCTCAAGCGGAGAATCAGACATGTGGACAACACACTCTTAACCTCTTGAGACGTGGACCTCAACGGAGCACCTCTTCCAAATTTGTTTAGGCGGGAATGTGGTTTCCACATGCCATTCTTCTGTAAAGCCTATAAATAGAGGCTATACGTACAGAAGAAAGAAGAGAGAAGAAAGTAGAGCAAATTGAGAAGTCTGACAGAGTAAGAGAAGAGAGCGGTGCTGAGAGTAGAAGAAGATAAGATCTGAGAAAGTAGAGAGAGCTGAAAGAGATGGTGAGCAATTGTGGAATTGAGAAAAAATTGTGAGAGCCTGTTCCTGTGAGTCTAAAGGGAAGCAGAGCTTCGGATTTGGAGTCTTTGAGAGTTTTATCTTCGATTGTTGGATCAAATCGAAAGTCGAATCGCTCATTGTGAGCTATGTTGTGTCCCTGTGCTTTGATGATAGCAACACTATAAGTTAGCATGTTTGGTTAACATGTTTGGTTAATGTCTGAGTCAATATGTTTGATTTATTGAAAGTCATTGAGAATCATTGACTATTATGCTGCATGGAATGTTTTGCTTAATTAAGTGGGAGAATAATTGAATTCCTAAGTTTGTGCATTTTACAATGTCCACAAATTGATGATTAGACAACTCTAACTTAATTTCCCCGAATGTACACAACAACACTTATGACAGAAATTTGGTGTTTCTAGCTAGAAATTAATCATCTCCTGTAATCTCTTATATTTAGAGATTAAGATTGCGTTTGGAACAGAGATAGTCTCTATCCTTTCACGCAAAAACTCTCTTCAGTGCAGTGTTCAAGGTGTCAGAAGATTTTTAATAATTTAAAATCTTGTATAGTTAGTCTAAGATTTAATCTGAGTACTTGACATTTTGAGTTCACGACTTAATAGAATCATTAATCGACGTTATTATCTTCCTACAATCAACGTGTCGTCAAATCAAAAGTGTACATACATGACTTGAAAATTGCACACGCCACCCCAAAATCACTTTTCAGAAGGAAGACATGATTAACAACATCATCTGAATCCTTATTCCATCTACCTAAGAGTGGCTCATGCTATCATGCGTATGGTGTTATCCATAGAAACTACGTTTCTGATACATAAGCACATTTTCGTTTTTCCTAAAGCATTTTAAGATTAACATAATTATGTAAATTTGAGTAGCATCACACTTCACCTGTGTGCTTCACTTCCGTGACATATTGTTAGAGGTCAAACTATGAGGTTTTAAGATTAATATTATGTTAAGGGTCCTGCTAGTTAGGTACTCCTCGGACGGTTACCCGTCTTAGATGGAATTGATTCGCATGAGATGGGCACAATAAACATTTCCCTTATATTAATTGCCGAGAAAATAGTCAGTGTACTTGTAGTCCCACTTCGATAGAGGGTTAGATAAATAGAGAAATATTCTCCTTAGATTACTCTCTTCCACTATTTACTCTCATTTATTTTGATAAGAGAGGTGGGTTAAACTATTTCACCTATTTAGATAGGTCACACTATCAAGATTAGATGAGAATTATCCTTCAATTTAACTCAAATATTTATATCCCTCTATCAAATCAAAAAAGAAATAAAATGAAAGTTATCTCCGAAATAAATGAGAGATAACCTCCTATCAAAACGGCCGTCCTGCGGTGAACGCATAAATGAAAATCTTTGGGTTGGAGATCCGCCGTACAGAAAAGGCGCTGCACGCGGTATCCGACCATCGCGGTGGATGGCGCCGGATCATGGAGCCGTTTTCGGGTGCGTGGCAGCAGAACGTCGAGGAGAAGCAGGGCACAGTCCTTTGCTACCCGACCCTGTATGCCTGCCTGAATCGCGTTTCGCAGGATATTGGGAAGCTGCCATTCCTGCTGAAGCAGGAGGATAGCGACGGGATATGGAAGCCGGTAGAGAGTCCCGCCTATAGCCCCGTACTCCGCAAGCCGAATCACTATCAAACCGCGCAACAGTTCCGTGAGGCATGGACGCTATCCTTGCTGATCCACGGCAACACCTATGTGCTGAAGCGTCGCGATGCTCGCGGAGTGGTCACGGCGCTATATGTGCTGGACCCGTGCCGCGTGATGCCAATGGTGTCCGATACGGGCGACGTTTTCTACCAGATGAATTATCCGGATGCGGCGAACCTGCTTCCGCAGGATTACCCGGCTGAACAGTTGACCATTCCGGCCCGCGAAATCATCCACGACCGGCTTAATTGTTTCCACCACCAGCTAATCGGCGTCCCGCCCGTGTGCGCCGCCCATTGGCCTGCGGTCAAAAATCTACGAATCCTGAAGTCGGCCTCCGAGTTTTTCGGAAATCACTCCCAGCCAGGCGGCATCCTCACCGCGCCTGCGGGCATGACCCAAGAGGACGCCGATGCGCTGAAGTCATACTGGCAGACCAACTACGGCGGCGAGAACGCGGGCAAGGTCGCAGTGATCGGCGCGGACATGAAGTTCACGTCCTTTGCGATGAAGTCCGCCGACTCCCAGCTAGTCGAGCAGATGCAGTATTCCGACCGGCAGATTTGTCAGCCGTTCGGCATTCCGCCTTACATCGTCGGTGTCGGGGAAATCCCTGCCGGGCTGAAGGTGGATGACATAACGAACACCTATTACTCCTTTGCACTACAGGCTCGCATTGAGGCGATGGAGTACCTGCTGGACGAGGGCTTGAACATTAGCCGCCCGCTTGGCGTGGAGCTGGATACCGATCCTCTGCTGCGGATGGATGCAGCCAAGCGCGGCGAAGTGATGGGCAAGCTGGTGAATGACGGGATCGCCACTCCCAATGAGGGGCGCCGGGAGTTTGGGTACAAGCCGCTTGAGGGTGGCGATACGGTTTACATGCAGCAGCAGGACTTCCCGCTGGATCAGGTTCGCAAGAACAAGATTGTGGATGCCGCACAGAACCCGGCTTCACCGCCACCGCCTGCGCCCGATCAACCACTGTCCGATGACGAGATGGACGCCGAGATGGACGAAGCCGCATGACCCCTGATATTCAGAAGTCCATCCTCCGGGCGTGCGCTCGCTTCTTGGCGAAGCGAATTGACCCAATACAAAAGAAGCTGGACGCCATCGAGCAGAAAGCTCTAGGCATCGAAAACACCTTCAACTTTGAGTCTCCCGCCGGCCTGAAAACCCAAGAGCAGATCGCAAAAGCTGTAGCCCGCAGCATGGATGTGGCGGCGCTTCGTGGCGCAGACGGACAGGACGGTAAGGACGCCGACCCGATATCCGTTGCTGAGATCGCCGCCGAGCTTCTGGCCACTGATGGCCTCAAGGCACTGATCGACCTTCATGTGGCCGAGGCGGTCGCCGCGCTACCCAAGCCGCAAGATGGCAAGGATGGCGCGCAGGGACCGCAGGGTGAGCCAGGTGAACCCGGAACCAAGGGCGACCCCGGCGCGGATGGCGTGGGCCTTGCTGGCGCTGTCATTGACCGTGAGGGCGCATTGACCCTGACCCTGACCAATGGCGAAACGAAGTCGCTGGGCGTGATCGTTGGCAAAGATGGAGATCCCGGCCAGAACGGCAAGGATGGCGCCGACTTTACCGACGTGGAAATCGACTACAACGGCGAGCGCACGCTGACCATTCGCGGCAAGGGTGGCGAGATTACCAAGCACCTGCCTATCCCGCTGGACCGTGGCTACTATCGCGATGGCATGAAGTCGCTACAGGGTGACGTGGTAACGCACGATGGCAATGCCTGGATCGCGGTGGCCGACAACGACTGCAAGCCCTGCCTGGAAAACAAGCATGCATGGCGGATGCTGGCACGGAAGGGGCGGGATGGTCGCGACGGGGTAGTTCTGCCGCCTGCAGGCCCGGTGAAGTTGGGTGACGGCAATGGCTGAGCTGGTCAGCATCGAGGAAGCCCGCGCTCATTTGCGGCTAGACGAGCCTGATTCCGATGGCGGCCCGGATGATCTGTGGTTGCAGACTTTCATTCCTGCCGTGTCGGAAGCGGTGTTGAACTGGCTGAAAGTTCCGACCCGCGCCTATGTGCCAGAAGTGGACAGCAACGATGATCCGATTCTGGACAGCAATGGCGATCCGGTGCCTGCCGATCCGCTGGTGGTGAAGTTTTCCGTGCGCGCTGCGGTACTGATCGAGCTTGCCAGCCAGTTCCGGTTCCGCGAAGGCGAATCCACGGACAATGTGGTGACGCCTGACGCTGGTTACGGCTACACCTTGAACAAGGTGAGTACGTCACTGCTAACTGCGCTACGACGCCCCACGGTGGCCTAATGGCCCTCGCATCGGGCCGACTCCGGCACAAGGTCGAGCTACAGGAACAGGTGCAGACTCAAGACCCTGTGACGGGCGAGATACTGGTGGCGTGGCAGACCATCGCCCGACCGTGGGCAGCGATTGAGCCGCTATCGGCCCGCGACTTCATCGCTGCGCAAGCCCAGCAATCGGAAGTTCGTGGCCGCATTACGATTCGCCGCCGCGAGAATATCAATGCGTCCATGCGAATCCTACATCGCGGGCTGATCTACCGGATTCTCGGCGTCCTGAATGACCCGGAGAGCGGGCTGGAATATCAGACCCTTCCGGTTAGCGAAGGCGTGAAGCTGGTCTAGCGTGCAATTCGTACTACTCGCCCCCGGCCCGAGCATGTCTCAGGCCGTAGCGGACAGCGTGCGCGGGCAAAAGGTGGGCGTGGTGACTTCGGCGATGCCGTTGGCGCCGTGGGCTGACTTTCTTGCGGCTACGGACGCGGGCTGGTGGCTGAGAACGCCGGAGTCCCGCAGGTTCGCCGGGGCGAAATACTCAGCGGCCCGAATTAGCGATGA